>JACM01035245.1:0-14879 GCA_000787095.1 Periophthalmodon schlosseri | reverse complement strand
ATATATATGTATGTATATATAAATAAACCTTTATTATTATTATTACTTTTTTATTTTCATCAACCCGGACATAACTGCCCCAATGCCTCCATGGAGCTCTATGCTTCAGACCGGGGTGTCAAAAACGCGTTGGACGCCTCTAGTTGGATGCCTCTAGTTGGACACCTTTGCATTTGAACAGATGCCTCCAATGTGCATCATGGACGCCATGGACGCACATTGGAGAAAAATACTTGATGCGGGTCCAGGGCGTCCGTTGTGGTCTGCGAGTGCCTTTGGATGTTTTGTTTTCCATATGTCTTTGTGAACAATGCAGACCAGGTTGAGAGAGTGAGTTTAGTGTATTTATTATATAAAACCCATCAACGGAGGTAATCGGCTCGGCGGCGGCGTGTCTCACACGTAATCAGCGTAGTCTCTGATTGGTTGATGTGGCACGTCAAACGCCAAAAGTTCAGCTTTTTCAACTCTGGCGTCTGACGCTTTGGACGCTTGAACAGAGCCTCCAATGTGTGAACGCTCAAGACGCGCCAACACCAGATTCACGCGCCGCAAAAACGCTGGGTGGCCAAGACACTTGTCCACTATAGACTTTTCATGTAAACTTGACGCCCCTGATGCCCCTGGTGTGAACACACCATTAAAGGGCTTAAAGGCTCTGTACCCAATTTCTCCCATGTATTTGTCTTTCCCCAGTACAGATATATTATATAAGCAGCTCTTGAGGTCAAAATAAGTCTTCTGTGTACTGTCTGCATCTAATTATAAAGTGTTTTATTGTTCGATAATTAGGAAATGCGTGCTAGCATGCTAATTGTTTTTAGCTTTACTGTCACAGCAAAACTCCGCTCTGGTTCAGTTGTGAAAATCTCTTAGAAACTTATTGCAGTGAATAATTAGGATGCTCTGAATGCCTAAGGTAAGTGAGGAATAACTTTGGACCACTGCAAACAGTTAAAAATGAACTAGTTCTGTTTTTCACATTTTAAGACAATAAAAATCAGGCACAGTTCTTTTAATGTTTTATGCAGGTGTATTATGCAATCCCTGATAGTGGAATTTGCAGTCTCTTTCAAAGTCCAGCATTTTCACCTCACTGTTGGACCATTAATTGTGTCATAAATGCATTACATTGCTGTCAGCCTGAGCAGTATAGCAAACATTAAAATCATTATCTGATTCTATCTGAAGTACGAACACTAAGAAGCAGCAGGTAGCTTTAGTTACTACTGACATAAGGATATCAAGTGCATGAATTGTGACAAAATCAAAATTGTGATTTAGTCTCTAAAAAGATTGTAGTATGAACTTTTTGGGATGTCATCCATTCATATGTTATGCCACTGACGCACACACAGTGACCCAGTTTGAACAACCATAATATTGAGTAATACCTATCTAATTTTGCTGTTATCTCAGTTTGTCGAGGTTCTGTGCTAGAAGTCATCAGCACAGTGAGTGATCAGCTGTGCAGGGATGTGCTGGGGTGTTTGGAACAGAAGAGACAAACATTTTTACTAGTGTAACAGAGGCCTCGAAGAGGAGCTGATCTGTGGTTTATTCCAGATTATATCTATACAAAATCTACAAACATATGGTTAAAAATGGCCATAATAAGACTTAGCTGAACATGTTACATTTTTAGACAACTCCAAATCCACTCTCTATATACAGTTGAAACCAGAAGTTTACATACACTATATAAAAAGAGACATACGCTTTTTTTTTCACTGTCTGACATGAAATCAGACTAAACATTTCCTGTTGCAGGTCAGTTAGGATTAACAAAATTATTTCTATTTGCTAAATGCCAGAATAATGAGAGAATGATTTTTTTTTGTCAATTTTTCATTACTTTCATCAAATTCAGAAGTTTACATACAGTAAGATTACTATGCCTTTAAACAGTTTGGGAAAACTCAGATGATAATTTCATGTTGTTGGAAGCTTCTGATAGGTTTGAGTTAATTAGAGACATACCTGTGGATGTATTTGAAGGCAAAGCTGAAATAAACTGCTTCTTTGTGTAACATCATGGGGAAGTCAAAGAAATCAGCCAAGATATCAGGAAGAGAACTGTGGACTTGCACAAGTTTGGTTCATCCATTTCCAGGTTCTATGTCCCAGAGATGAACGTGCTTTGGTCCGAAATGTGCACATCAACCAAAGAACAAAAGCAAAAGACCTTGTGAAGATGCTGGCTGAAGCTGGTAAGAATTCATTATCCACGGTGAAACGAGTACTGTACCGACATGGTCTGAAAGTCCACTCAGCCAGAAAGAAGCCTTTACTTCAAAAGAAAAATAAAAAAGCCAGATTACAGTTTGTGAGTGCACACAGGGAAAAATGCCTTATTTTTTGGAGACATGTCCTGTGGTCTGACCAAACTAAAATTGAATTGCTTGGCCATAATGACCATCGTTACGTTTGGAGGAAAAAAGGGGGAAGCTTGCAAACCTGAGAACACCATCCCAACTGTGAAATCAGCATCATGTTGTGGGATTGTTCTGCTGCAGGAGGGACTGATGCACTTCACAAAATAGATGGCATCAAGAGGAAAGAACATTATGTGGAAATACTGAAGCAACATCTCCAGACATCAGCCAGGAAGTTAAAGCTTGGGCACAAATGGGTCTTCCAAATAGACAATGACCCGAAGCATACTGCCAAACCGGTTACAGAGTGGCTTAAGGTTAACAAAGTCAATGTTTTGGCCGTCACAAAGCCCTGATCTCAATACTATTGAAAATGTATGGGCAGACCTGAAAAAGCCTACAAACTTGGCACAGTTACAGCAGTTCTGTCAGAAGGAATTGGCCAAAATTCCTGCCAATTATTGTGAGAAGCTTGTGGAAGGATATCCAAAACATTTGACCCAAATCATACAATTTAATGAAATATATCTAAACTTCTGACTTTGAAGAAAGCAGTGACTATTCTTCTCTCATTATTCTGGCATTTAGCAAATAGAAATAATTTTGGTAATCCTAATTGACCTAAAACAGGAAATGTTTAGTCTAATTTCATGTCAGACAGTGAGAAAAAAGGGCATCTCTCTTTTTATGTAGTGTATGTAAACTTCTGGTTTCAGCTGTAACTGTCAGTTACAGTTTGGGTCCCGGCCTGAAAAGTTTGGAATCCCCTGTCATAGATTAGAACTGTATCCTAGTGGACAATAGCATACTATGGCTGTGTCCGAATGTGTCCCCCTAGCTCTGATTCTATACTGCACTCATTCACAGAGCGATTCGGACATGCAGCTCACTACTTTCAGGTCACGTGACTCTGGGTCTAAGTGAAAAAAAGTCTGCTAAACTCTGTTAAAACTTGATTTCTGTCATAAATAAGGTGGTTATGGACTAATAATAACCATACAAGTTTTTGTCAAGCAGGATCTTACTTAAATGGACTAGATTTTAAAAGAAATTGTCTGAGATGTGGAAATGACCAGTCTTTTAACAGCTCAAGCTAAGCTAAGCGCTAACAACTTTACACAGCAGTGATTTATTTAAGAGTGTTTTATTCATAGTCAGCGATCAGTAGTGCGATAAACCAGTGCTTCTATCTGCGTCATTCAGTCGTGTTGTGTCCAGTTAAAGACCTGTCGCTGTCCAATGTTGTTTTTCCGACTCTCGCAATGCATTGTGGTCTATATTGATCGGCCTAGTGACCACTGATGCCCACTGCTTTTCAAGGTGCATTGTGAGAAATTTTGAGTGCACTACTTTTTCACCAACTGGACCTTCGGACAGCACTAAAAATGGCATGAAACCTAAATAGTGCCCTACGTAGGGAATAGTGTGGACATTTGGACACAGCCTAAGTCTTTAAGGTTTGTTCCCCAGACAAGAGCTCTCTCCTCCAGTTGGAGTCTCACTGTGTGATGGGAACACTTGGCAGTACAAAAAATCATTCCAATTGTCCATCTTGTTGGAAGTGCATTCATCCCTGCTTTTCCTGTGAATGGTGCACTGAACCTCACTGCTGTCCAGATGGAAGCAGCCTGCACTCTTCTCTCACTCCTCACTCCTCTTCTCATTCTCTCTTTTCCCCTCCCATCTTCTTTACTCCCCCTCCTCCCCTCTTCCCCCTTATTCTCCTCTCTCCTGACCTCCTCTCTCTGTCTGTCTGTTCCTGTTTTCTCTTTTCCGCTTTCTCCTCTCTTCTCACCCACCTCTCTCTTTCTCCACTTTCTCCTCTCCTCCCCTCTTCCACCTTATTCTGTTCTCCTTTCATCTTTCTCCCTCTCTCCTCACCTCCTCTCTCTCTTTCCTACCTTCCCTCACTACCCCTCTTGTCTGTCCCTCTCTCTCTTTCTCCTCTTCCCACTCCCCTCCCCTCCTTTCTCTCCTTCTCCTCTCTCCCCTCTCTCTTACTTTCTCCTCCCCTCTACCTCCTCTCTCTTCTCCCTCTATTCCTCTTTTTCCTCTCCACTCCTCCTCCTCCTTACTCACTCTCTCCTCCCCCTCTCCCTTTCTCCTTTTTCTATCCTCTTTTTTCTTTTTTCCCTCTTCTCCCTCTCTCTCCATCCCCCTCTTGTCTTTCCCTCTCTCTTTCTCCTCTTCCCACTCCCCTCCCTTCTCTCCTTCTTTTCCCTCTCTCTTCTCTCCCCTCTCTCTCATCTCTCATTCTCTTTTGCTTTCTCCTCCCCTCCACCCCCATCGCTCTTCTCCCTTCCATTCCTCTTTGCTCCTCCCCCTTCTCTCTTCCCTCTCTTTTTCTCTTCTGACTCATTCTCTACTCCTCTCTTCTCCCCCTCTCTTCTCCCTCTCTTTCTTTCTCCTCTCCTCTTTCCTCACTCCTCTCCTCCTTACTCCCTCTCTCCTTTCCTCTCTTCTTTTTCCCCTCTTCTCCCTCTCTCTCCACCTCCCGCCTATCCCTCTCTCTTTCTCCTCTTCCCACTCCCTTCCCTTCACTCCTTTCTTCTCTCTCTTCCCTCCCCTCTCTCTCATGTCTCATTCTCTCTTGCTTTCTCCTCCCTTCCCCTCCACCCCCTCACACTTCTCCCTTCCACTCCTCTTGACTCCTCTCCCCCCTCTCTCTCCTCCCTCTCTTTTTCTCTTCTGACTCACTCTACACTCCTCTCTTCTTCTCCTCTCCTCCCTTTCTTTCCTCACTCCTCTCCTCCTTACTCCTTCTCTCCTCCCTTCTCCCTTTCTTCTTTCCTCTCCTCTTTTTCCCCTCTTCTCCCTCTCTCTCCATTTCCCCCTCTCCTCCCTTCCCTTGCTGGGAACGTTGCTCCGTGGCAGAGGTTCTCACCATTAAGCGCGCCTCCCTCCTGAATAGGCCGTGCCAAACTATGCAGCGTCCCGCCGAGCCCGCGCGGCACTCAGGACACGGGCGTACGGGCGCGGAGCCGGGCCGTGCAGTCCCCACTTCCTATCACTGACAACACGCATCAATCTTCCCCAGCCCGGAGCAAAGGAGCTGCCAGGGACCACTCCGGCCAGGAGAGGAGGAGAAAGAAACACAAAAAAACACAAAAAAACGAACAAAGACAGGATTATCCAACATCCAACGGAATCCTACAAGTGTCATAAATCTATAAAGGCATAAAAGAGGAGCGGAAATGTTTTAAATTTACTTTGTGCATAAATCGACTTGAGAGAGAGGGAGACAATAAATTTAAAAAAAAATATTTGTGAGAAGAAACATTGCATCTATTAAAATGTGGCGTGTTTATTGATGTCATAAAAATGGGAAATCATTCATTTTCATTCACTTGGCCTATGAATTCCAACACTAGACTGATATGTGTAGCACTCTGAGTTCTGCACGTCAGCCTGGAATGGCTCTGGTCCATATCATTTGGGCAGAGGAGGGACTTTCAGCAGAGTTTTAGCCAATCACAGCAGCAAATTAACATGCTTCGATAATAAAACAATATAGTTTTAGGCTAAATGAATGTGTAGCATCATACCTATAATTTTTTACACTCGGTACCTTGTTAGCAAGTATTAATAAAATGTATTTGTTTGAAAATATAGACACTTAAAAGTTATAGTAAAACAAAAATTCAAATCTGTCAACTGGACAAAAAGTTGTTGGAGTGAAGACTTTTCACTGCTCATTCAAGCGGCTTCTTCAGTTCTGGTCAGATTCCTGGTGGACACAGCCTTATCTAAAAACGTCTTCACTCAATAACTTTGTGTCCAGTTGACAGAATGACCCAATTATTCCGATTAACCTTTGCAGCCCGAGGTTATATATACTTATAGACTTCTGGAAGCTTTTTTTCACATTTTCTATTGTGACAGTTGGATTGTTTACCTGATGCACTGCTATTGTCAACTTGTTGCTAACAAACGATTCATAGTTTTAAGCATGGAAACCATCAGAATAAGTAAGCGAGGTGAAGAGGTATGGACTTCAAAAACACAGAGAAGCACATCATGGTATAACTTGAGAAAGTATTCAGGTTTTTGTTGGACATTAAATTAATATTACACCATATGCATTATCGAGAAACCCTTTTCATTTATCCAGGGTTAGAAAAGGCGCTACTTTGAGTCACCTTTTTCACATCTTCGTGAGTGAATCGAAAGAAAAAGACATAAAAAATATCTTTGTCAATCAACCCACCTCCTACTCATATTCCATTATTGGACGCTGTTAAGTTTTCTTGTCAACATAAATCTGCATTCAATCTTCATTCATTTCTGCCAAATTCCACCACACTCTAGGGCCTCTCGGAGCTCTTAACCTCACTTAACAACTATATAGAACCCATTATAGCGCGTACATAGCCTACAGGAGACCCGCGGCCGGGCTACTTCTTTCTGAGCTTACTGTACCGGCGCGGAGGCCAAAAAGCACACAGGAGTGGAGGTGGTCCGGAAACGTCCTCGGTATCCAGTGAAACCTAACGAGCTTGTTGGGTTTCGTAGGTTTGAAACGCCGATTTGAACGGAGCAAGTATCACAAGACTTTGGAGGAATGTAAACGGGAGCACTGGGACTTCTGACCAGCTGCAGGGAAATGCTCCATAAGCGCTATTGCTGGACACCCGAAAGGCTTTAGCTTTTCACCACGGCTCAATGCTAGGGCTGAAATGGTCAACCGGGGGGGATTTCTGTTGAGGTGTCATAAATATTTTCTTTTGAGTGAGTGGTGGTAGTTGGAAAGGACTTTGGAGCAGCTTGTCAGGCACTATTCTGTTTGTCAGTCAGTCTTTGTCAGTTTTACTCCTACTTGAGTTATATTTTTATTGAAGTAACAGTACTCTCGCTTGAGTAAAAGTTTTGGTTACTCTTCCCACTGTGAGTAAGTCCACAAGTGACAAAAGCTTTATGTCGACAATATGAAATGATTTGAACATTTGTGTTTCTTGCACCGCTCCTTCAGGTGTGATTTTGCTTTCTGCATATTTGTGCCTATCCTTTGAAAATACCAGATTTTGTGCATTGTTTGATGTTGTGTCCTCCCAGTTACATTCACTTCAAATTATAAATCAGATGTTACGTCCTGACAGTTACTCTTTAAGTTACACTTACTTGAGTAGCCTAGTAGTTTTCCCAAAGGCTTTTTGACTCTTACTTGAGTAATTTCTTAGACTACTACTTTATACTACTATTTGAATAATACTATTTCTAAGTAACATTACCCTTACTTGAGTACATGTTTTGGCTACTCTATCCACCTCTGGTCCATCTTGTCATGACAATTGTGGCATTAGTGTCACTGATGATGTTCTATCTACACATGTCAATACCACAATGATAAAAAAAAAAAACAACATTTACAATACTACAGTAAAATGCAACTTTCACAAATTAATGGTAGCTTCTTTTTAATATTACAATATGGACTTTTACAAGTTCTAGATCTAAACAATTCTTTAAAAAAATGCAGAGAAGGTTTCAACGGTGGTCATCTGGATACTGTTTTTGCAAACAAACACATTTTGTCTCCCATCCAGAAGCCATTTTCAATTTCATGATACTGGCTTGAAGAACTAGAATTTATCTTATCCTACTAAGTTCAGCCCAAAAGGGAGGAGTTTAAGAGTGAAACTGCCCTGCCCTTGTTTACTAGCTAACATCATTATGGGTCGTTGGGCCATTCGCTTGGCTTGTTGTGGTCTTGTTCCACCAATTGCGACTGCTTCTGTAAACAGCTGGTAGATGAAATCTCAATCCACCATTCCTGTTCAGAGAGATTCACTTTCTTCACATAAACAGCTTCCTACACCTCTTGCACACATTAATGTTTGTCTCTGCTTGTAGTTTTAAGATGGAGGTGGATGGCTGAATGCACACCGAATATGTTTGTCTTCTGTGTTGATATAGTCTCTTGTGTAGTGGTTGCTTAGTTTACCCGATGTACTTCAATGAACAGTACATTTTTCAGGAGGCCCAGACTACAGTAGCATTTGAAGGACTAGTTCAGGCACAGTGAGTAATTGTGTGTGTGTTTGTGTTTTCAGAGGTGGCTTTCATGTGGGCAGCTCATCAGGTTCACCACAGCTCCGAGTACTACAACCTGACCACAGCTCTGCGCCAGTCTTTCAGCCAGCAGTTCACCTCATGGGTAAGACACATTATACGAACCAATAAGGAATTCAAAAGCAATATAAAACATGAAAACCAAAATAAATTGTGTTAAAAAATTTGCGTGTGTTTCAGATTTTCTACATGCCCTTGGCTCTGGTGATCCCTCCCTCCATCTTTGCTGTTCACATTCAGCTGAACCTCCTGTACCAGTTCTGGATTCACACAGAGGTAAATGACGACGCACTGGAAAACACGTTTCCTTAATGTGAGGGGGCTTGCATCTCCACAAACCTCCAGAGCCTCCTCCCGTGTGGTTCCATGGAAATTATGTTCCTTTGTCAATAGGGTTGTTAAGTGTGATGTCACTTTTGGGTCTAAGGCGTATCAGCTGATTAAAAATAGTAGATATAATAGGCGCTTCCACTTTTCCTTTTTTTTTTGTGACGGCACATCTCGCACTAAAAAGGGAGTGCAGTCACTTGGCGCTAACATGGTTATAAGACAAAAAGTGTGCAAGGTTGAGGTATGAAGCTAGGCTAATCTTATCTATCATAAGCGATGAGTGGCAGGTAATCCTATGCTATTATAAATTATTACTACATTTTTATTTACATATTTGATACAATTTGTGGTTAAAGGAATAAAGAACAAAACCAAAGCTAGAAATCAGATGTGAAGTTGCCGGTTGCACCCAGAAGTGATAATCCCATAATCTTCCACAGTATGACATAAAACACATCTATCTCCATATAGTATGGTTTTAACTTTCTATTTCCATGGAATCATGCAGGTGATGTGCCACTTCCAGAAAGTTACATACTGTGCCTTATAGTGTTTCAAAGTAATTGCTTGTTATGTATCATGCTACTCCAGAAAAAATGACATCATAAAACATCTAACTGAAATTTTCCATAAAAATGTCAAAAACATTGTCAGTATAAAGTTAACTTGAAAATTTGGCCAAAATTTACCTAATTATTTTGTATACCTCACTTTAATATATTAGCTGAAATGACTAGCCCGACTTGTGCCAGCAGTGATCATTCTTAAATGTTAGTTTTAATGAGCAAAGTGCCACGCTCAATCTGCTTTTATGAATCCACAAGTGACAAATGTAACGTGCCGGGCCGAATTTTGTGTGGGCACTTTTCTTTCTCGCCGCGCCAGGTCTAATCGGCCCCACTCGCCCCAGTCTCTGTGCAGCCACGGAACCTGCCTTCAATAAAAAATAATGAGATTTCGAAAAGATTCCAAACAGAAGCAAGGGCGCTTTTTGAGCCAGTATCACTTTTACAGCAGAATGACGTCCTCCGTTTTGAGTGCGCTATTAGAAAGCACATTCGTAATAGTTAATATTTTCTGTAGGGGATGTAATTTTTGTTTTACGATTCGTTTTTTTGAAGTTATAATTTATTGCCAGACTTTTTTTAACCCCTGTGTGAGAGCAGAGAGGTGGTGGAGACCCTTTCATTCAAGATAAAACTCTCACGCTTAGCTGCCAGACGAGCCCATAAAAAAAAAAAAAGTTTGAATTGCGTCGAGACGTTTGTCAGAATTTCTGATACAAAACATAAAAGAGAAACAGAAAACGACCATGTGTGCGTCTGCTGCGTATCAGAATGGTCCAGGCGTGATAAGGTGCATTTTTTATAAACGTTGATTGTGTCAATGGAGGGAACCACCAGCAGTGATGTCAAGGTCTCAAAATGTGTATATTAGTTATATTACTTTAATATACAGTACCACTAATGGTGCAGGTGTACAGTTAAAACCAGAAGTTTACACTATATAAAAAGACACATATGCTTTTCCTGTTTTGGGTCAATTAGGATTTCCAAAATTATTTCTATTTGCAAAATGCCAGAATATTGAGAGCATTTTTAAATTAAAAAAAAAAAATGTTACGTTCTTCAAAGTCAGAAGTTTACATACAGTAAGATTACTATGCATTTAAACAATGTGTGTGTAACATCATGGGAAAGAAATCAGCCAAGATATCAGGAAGAGAATTGTGGACTTGCTGCATACTGCTCAGGAAGGAGACGGGTTCTTCGTCCTAGAGATGAACAAGCTTTGGTCCGAAATGTGCATATCAACCCAAGAACAAAAGCTAAAGACCTTGTGAAGATGCTGGCTGAAGCTGGTAAGACTGTGTTATTATCCACAGTGAAACGAGTACTGTACCAACATGGTCTGAAAGGCCACTCTGCCAGAAAGAAGCCATTACTCCAAAAGAAACAGAAAAAAGCCAGACCACAGTTTTCAAATGCACACAGGGACAAAGACCTTAATTTTTGGAGACATGTCCTTTGGTCTGACGAAACAAAATTTGAACTGTTTGACCATAATGAGCATCGTTACATTTGGAGGAAAAAGGGGGAAGCTTGCAAACCTGAGAACACCATCCCAACTGTGAAATAAGGGGGTAGCAACATCATGTTGTGGGGTACTTTTGCTACAGGAGGGACTGGTGCACTTCACAAAATAGATGGCATCATGAGGAAAGAACATTATGTGGAGATACTGAAGCAACATCTCAAGACATCAGCCAGGAGGTTAAAGCTTGGGAGCAAATGGATCTTCCAAATGCACAATGACCCGTGTGGCATACTGCCAAACTGGTTACAAAGTGGCTTAAGGATAACAAAGTCAATGTTTTGGAGTGGCCATCACAAAGCCCTGATCTCAATACTATTGAAAATTTATGGGCAGACCTGAAAAGGCATGTGCGAGCAAGGTGGCCTACAAACTTGGCTCAGTTACACCAGTTCTGTCAGGAGGAATGGGCCAAAATCCCTGCCAACTATTGTGAGAAGCTTGTGGAAGGATATTCAAAACGTTTGGCCCAAGTCATACAGTTTAAAGGCAATGGTACCAAATACTAATGAAATGTATCTGACTTTGAAGAAAGTAGTGAAAATTTGTATTAAAAAATCTTTCTCTCATTATTCTGGCATTTAGCACATTGAAATGATGTTGGTAATCGTAGTAGTCCTAAAACAGGAAAGGTTTAGTCTGATTTCATGTCAGACAGTGAGAAAAAAAGTGTATGTGTCTTTTTATATAGTGTATGTAAACTTCTGGTTTCAAGTGTATATAAAGAAATTCTATGCAATTATATTATTACTGAACATCAACAAAACATTATATGAGACATATTTTTAGAGTTGTTTTAATGCGTTTGTTTATTTATTTATTTATTTGAACAGGAGCAGTGCATATTCATGAAAATGATGAAACCTGTTCCCCCCTCACCTGGCACGCTATCAGACTGCAGTAACATAGAGTGGTATTATGTGATGCCACTCGGGCCGGGTCAGCGCTGTTGTATACTCACAGTGTTTACTGCATTTGTTGTTACATTCTTAAAATGCAAGAATGCAAGTTTTTTCCTCTATTTATTTTATGGCTAATATCTTCGTAAGGACTAGGACTATACACATGTATCAAAGCATGACATTCAGTGTCATCAGGTGATGCTTGTTTTGGCTTAATGTACCTACTGTTCTGGTTTAAATTTGCCTCCAAATAATAATAATTATACTGTTCTGGTTTAAATTTGCCTCCAATGGAAATGTTATTTCCATTGGATAATAATAATTCTTTTGTAAATGGAAGAACATTTAGCCAAAAATATGAATATAATGAAATAATCATGTTCAACTCTTGTGAATTTGATGGCTGTAGATTTCTGAGATGGTACCTAGTTGATAAAAGACATGACAGACATGAGAAACTTGCCTTCATAAGAGTTGCCATTCAGATGATCCCTACTCACGCATGATGTTTTCTATGCTTCAGGTCATCAGACACCTCGGGCCTCTGGAGTGGATCTTTAATACACCAAAGCACCACAGAGTTCACCATGGTAAGTGATCCTGACCAATGCTATATTGACCTAATCTTGGGAAAGCTTGGGAAGTATACTGTACCTTACCTCCATCTGATATTTTTACAGGGAGAAATCTATACTGCATTGACAAGAATTATGGTGGGATTCTGATAATCTGGGACCGTCTCTTTGGTGAGTTACTTATAACATTTCCATTCAATAACATTTTGTGCTGTGATAATGAATCTTAGCTGATACACTCTGTGCGGTAGAACATTAATATCTCCCATAATGTGACTTCACAGGCACTTTTGCAGAGGAGTCCGATAAAGTCATCTATGGCCTCGTCTTCCCCATCAAGACTTTTGAAATGATCTACATTCAGGTTAGTGTTGAACAGATCGATTCAAATTCAAATACATTTCAGGCGTGATACAATACAATAATATACATGATTATAATGATCAGAACAATGAATATGTGAAATCTTGTGCATAAACATGTTTTCTTTCTCTAAACAAGCAACAGAATTGTAACAATGTCTCAAAATAATTTGTGATTAGATTTCATTTTATATTTTGTCAATCCACACTTGAAACTAAAAATGGCTCACACATTTTAATTATTTATGAAAGCTATTCACCTTGGTGCTAGTTTTAGACTTTAGACTTTTCTGCACTTGTGCTTAGTTGAGGCTAAGAAGTAGTGAAAGAAAAGTAATTTTTTCCTCTGCTTAAAATTGGTCAAACCACTGTGAGCGTTGTTGAAAACCCGATCTTTTCCTGTCCACATGAATCATCACACTGGCTCCTGGACTCACATAGATCAGGTAAATGTAGCGTTTGATTGTGTGTTGACTTAAGCCTTGTTTTCTCTCCTCCCTTTAGCTCCACTATTACTGGTACTTGTGGATCAAGTCCACCCATTACAAAAGTATTGCTCACAAATTCTTAACTTTCCTCAACGGCCCGAGCTGGAAGCCTGGTAAAGCTCGACTGGGTGACCACGAGGACAATCCAAAGGTAAGAAACGGTCACAATGCATATTAAAAGATTCTGAGGTTTTATCCGTAATATATAATTTCTCCGACCACCACCAACACTCCACACCACATTCATATTAAGCAATATGTGTGAAGTGTCTTGCTTAAGGACACACTTGGCCCCCCACTGTGGCACCTGTTAATCGTAGTGGTCTCCCATCCAAGTACTATCCAGGCTCAGCCCTGCTTAGCTTCTGAGATATGATGAGATCAGGCTTTGACCAAGTAGTTTGGCCAAACTAGGGCTGAACCTAGGGATGGAACGGTTTGAAATTTCCAGGGTATGATAACTGACCAAAAATATCATGGTATGACGGTATACGGTATATGACATGTAGTTGCGGATTTTATAATGCTTAGCGAAAACAAGGGACTAAAAGTGTTAGTGTATGATATATTGCTCCTTTGTTATGTCCTACTTTGGTGTGCAGAGATTTGGTGAAACACAGATCAATTAATATCAGGGCAAAAAAGGAGCCTGCGGTTAAGTTACACTAGGACAGGCACACATGGATTAAATGTGATAAAATATTATTAACTAAAATATTATTGGGAAAATACTGTAGGCTTTTGATATGTAGTTTGATCAAATATCATTATAGAATTGAATGGATTTTGCTAACAATTTTGGCCAATAATAGTAGTGCTTCCACTCATCAGTTACCTGCGTGGGTTTATATGAATACGACATAATGCCAGTCATGCCGTGTGCATCTGGCAGGTGGACTTTGAGGAAGGAAAACTTTCAGAAGAGAACAGAGAGGATGACGATGTGAGGTGCCCTTCTCAAACACGTCTTTACAAAGCCATGTGCTTTTTATTTTCACTTTCAATATGCACCCATTCAGTTTAATTGTAGCCTCAGAGAGCACATTTTCCCAGCACGAAAGACACAACATTTTTCACAGACCCTTGGCTCTTATTTAATACCCATGTGAAATTATCGCCATTTAACTAGTAAATCTCCAGCGTGTGTAGGCACCTGTGAGTAATCGAGTAAAGTCCGTGCGTCCTGTGGATGCAGTGGAAAACCATTTGGCACAGTCAGAGCATGTGCCTCCTTTCTTTACTATAGATGTCTGATACACAGACACTATATCAGCTCTGAAATTTTATTATACTTTTAACATAAAGGCTAGGTTAGCTATTAAGTCTGTGCGTGTTTACGGGTGTGCATGGGTGCTCCGTGGCATGGTCCACTCTGGCACTAGGCAGGTGCAAGTGAGGGTCAAGCGGGGAACAGAGGATACAGCGCAGACATAAGGACCACATCAAGAGCGTGTTAAGGCACTAAAACGGCACTACTGTGAGGAACACTGCTTTTTCTACAGGCCCAGTCAAATAAATGAGGTGTCAATACCCTCAGAAGCTCATCCTCATGGTATTGATAGCGTGGCATTTTAATACCGCGGTATACCTTAATACCGGTTATTATCCCATTCCTAGCTGAACCTAGTCTAATAATAAAATAATATAAGACTAAAACATGAATAAAACTGAATAATCCATCCAT
>KN470419.1:15131-29331 GCA_000787095.1 Periophthalmodon schlosseri | reverse complement strand
ACCAATGGTATATATTGGATGATTTTACCTTGTATTACCTTATAATACTGCAGACAGCGTTAGCATGTCAAAGCCTAGGCTGCTCTGTTTCTCATGCCACAGTGAGGAAGTGTTTGCAGGAAACATTGGACACATTGTTAGAGGCTGTGGGCGCTCGGCCAGGAACCACTGAAGACTAATGTTATAAACATATTTCAAATGTGAGAGCTGCTGCAGGCCAATGCAACTGTTAGACTGATAGTTGTCTGTTTTGTAGAGGGACATACAGTGAAGGGTTTGTCATGTGCTTGTATTACATTTATAAATAAATGACTTGGCCTACAGGATAAAACACTGGGTGAAAGGGTAATGCAAGGGTCAAGCGCAAAATACTCATATTTAACATATCTTTGCTTGCATTTATTATGGAAGGTTTTTTTTGTTTTTTTTTTTTGTCATGTATCCACCACCTTACAAAGCTGATACAATGATAATGTAAAGGTGCACGTGTAACTTTTCTGGTGGAGGACCCTCCACCTGCTTGTCACACGGAGACAAACATCATGTGACACCATTAGACCAAATTACTGGTCAGATCTGTGGAGAAACAAGTCTCCTTGCAGTCAGAATACATATAGGGTATATAAATAGGCTATATAAATGGAATGCTACAGTGGAACATTCAGGGCAAAGCAATGAGACAAGCAGGTGGCAGACCCTCCACCGGAAGTGCACCTTGTAGTGTGTACTGCATTACCCAGACACCGACTGACACTGCCCTCTAGTGGTGTCTTTGTAAAGCTACATGTCTATGGCTGTTGCGCTATCTCTGTTAATCCTGTCAGTGAGGCTGCTGGTTTATTTGTATTTGTAATAATCTAACCATGAACCATGAACTAATTACGTTTTGAGAAGAAAAAGTACAATGCGATTTGATCATTTAAAACTCAGTAGAGTGGGCTAACTCACTAAGTATCACCATGTTAATCCGGATGAGATAGTCCTTTATTTATGGTTCCATTTTCCATCCCAGAGAGTCTGCCCCTGAAATGATCGTTTGTTTTCATATTTGGTTTAGATTCTGGAGCATTTAATAATAACAAGCCATCTTGAACATCACAACAAATGGAGATAATAGTGTCTATTATAGGCTGTGTGGCACTAATGAAGCCCAGTGCTTCACTAAGTTTATTAACAACAAACAAAAGCCTCATTCTTTTTCTAGGCTTCAATCTTCAACATTCAGGGAAATGCCAATGGAGATCAGATTCTGAAAATAAAATGAAAATATATCGCTTATGACTAATTATTAACATAAAATGCACATGTGGCACAGGCACACAAACCCTGAACAGCAGAGCGCTGAAATGTTAAGGAAAAAAATATAAGCTTTATTTGCTTAAGTGTGATACCTTTTGAAACCAGCAGAGTGTGCTCTTGTTCTACTCCTTTTCCTCGTGTCTCCCTTCGTGCAGCTCAGCCCTGACTCCTCTAAAATCTGCTTCAAACTCAGTCCCAGCCCTCACACTGAAGCGGACAGGCGTGGAGAAGCTGCTGCCGCCACACGCTGCCGGTGCCACGGGGAGATGGGCGCGTGTGACACAGAGACGCGCTGAGGTCCGGTGTGAAGCTGCTGAAACTGGAGCTAAAGGACCCGGGATGAGAAGAAGCGGCGGGGCATTTTAGGCAATCCACGGTTTTACGCAGAAGAGGAGCGTGGTTGGAGTAATCCTCTTCGTCACGAGAGGACCAGGGAAAGCCCCATTCAAAGCGAAAGGACTCTGGGATACTTGAGACGCCTTCTGTCACTATTTGGATTTAGCTGATTTTATCAACGGGACAACCGGCACCAAATACCAACATCTCTGTCCATTTTGTCTTGAACAAGATGAGTGGGTCCACTAATGGTAAGAGTCGTGTGGTTGTGCGGTCAATAAGTCTTCAGAGAGAGTTGAGGCTCCCGTTGTGGTTATTGATTACAGTGGTATCGGTATTGACAGTGTGTTTAATCATGCTTTTAGATACCTGTCTGTCAGGACAAGTATGAAACAAAGAGAAGGAGGTGTGGGAAAATCTTGTGCTTTGTGCAGAAAAGTATTGTTGTAGGGTAAAGTCATTTTGCTTGTGAAATAAAATGAATCAACAGTGTATGCAGACACCAGTCAAATGCAGTAGTGACTTTATTCTGCATTTAGGCCTTTTCTACGTGATCCAGAGGGGCTGCACACACTGAGTGTATAAATATACTGAGCGATATACAGTTAAAAAATGCATTTGAGTGGACTTCAGTGGAAAATTGTCATGAATGGGGGTCCAAAACTATAGAACTTTGGAAAATTTAGGCCAATTTATTGTGTACAGTCCATGCATAAAGTAATTAAAAGTGCTTTACAGAACACAAAGTGCACTGAAATTACATCAAATCAAGTTACAAGTTATTACTAAATACATGTCATGCCTTGTTTTTTGTTTTTTTACCTATAGCTGAGTATGATCATGTGACTGTATAACTAATTCCTTATCATCACTTAAGCGTTCTGTGTCTGTGTAATGACATAACACTTGTTACTTGAAGCTCTCACTTGACTTAAATTAGTCAATTATTTAAACAGACAAAAATATAAAATTGAAATATGTTTTTTTTTTTTTTCTTTTCTTTTTTTTTGCTGTATAACCCAGCCCCTTCTCAAACTAACCAATGCATGAATCCAGCTCAGCATTTTAACCAACAACTTATCACCTCACCTATGTGACTCAGGCTAACCTCAAACGTCCTGCATATGAGCGGGGAGTGTATAACCGTATAAATCATATCATAAGCACTCAATGTTTTTATTCAGGCTGTTTATCTGCAAGGCCACAGGTCACCATAAATATTTGATAGTGTTAAATCTCCCCTCTGTCCTTGAAGCCTCAGTGGTTATAATGTTATTGCCTGATACACTGTGACAGTATCCTACCTCCTGTGTTTGGTCTGTCCTCTCCCGGGACCACCTTAAAATGCCATAGGGGTCATTTTGAAAAGGCCACAACTCAACAATGTCAAGAGCAACTTTAATCAAAGTCACCCTAACCCTGGAAGTGATCTGTATGATCTGTAATGCTGTATGTGATGGGAGTGTCCATATGGGAAGATCAGACGCAACATGACAATTCAATTCAACTTTATTTATGCAGCACATTTAAAAACAACTTCAGCTTCCCAAAGTGCTTCACATAAAAAGTCAACAAAATCAAATATACACATAGTACAATGCAAAGGCAAAGAACACTAAAACACCAAGATATCCTGTCTAGCCAGTGTTAAATGCCAGCGAGAAGAGGGTTTTCAGTCTAATCTTAAACTGCTTTAAAGACTGAGAGGGTCTGACAGGCTGAGGGAGGCTGTTTCACAGTCTGAAAAGGCTCTGTCACCTCTGGTCTTGAGCCTGGCTTTGGGCACAGCAGCAGGAGCTGGTCAGCTGACCTCAGGGCTCTGGGTGGAGTATAGGGCTGCAGTAACTCCCTCAAATAAAGAGGACCCATCGATTGCAAAGTCAAAGATAACACAGATTATCTCTTCATCATGGCTAGTTGCTGTTGAGCTTTAATATTCGTGGTCACTAAGTTGGTCAAAGCCAAAAAAGATATTGTCATGGTTTGTGTAATGAGTGAAACAAAAGTTCTGTTTAAGTCAAAGGTTAAAGTTGTTTTTTTTTTTTAGAATATGATACAATACTAAAGCTAAATCATCAAATCTTAAAAATATAATTCCTCACACATGCACACGCCTCCCTTCTCTCTGTTCTGCCTCTTTCGCTCTCTTCCTCTCCTGTCAATCCTCTCTATCTCTATTTTTCACCCATCTGCTCTCTCTGTTTTTCTTCTCGGTCTTCTTTTCCATCTCTCCTTTCTTCCTCCCTCTTTCCTCTCCTCTCCTCTCCTCTCCCCCCACCCCTATCTCTTTCTTTCTTCTCTCCCTCTCTGTCTCACTTTCTCACCGTTGTCTTTGGTGCCTCTTTTGTCTGTCTCTCTCTCTCCTTTCATCTCCCTCTCCTCTCATTCTTTCTCCCTCTGTCTACTTTTCCACCACTCCTCCCTCTCTCTCCTCTCTCTCCTTCATCTTCTCCCTCCCTTTCTCCCTTTCTCTCCTCCTCACAGGTTGCTTTAGTCCCTCTTCTGTCTGTCTGTGATCTTCTTCTCCCTCTTGATCATCTTCTCCTCTCACTCCTCCCTGTCACTCTTTCTCTCTCTGTCTTCGTTTCCATCGCTCCTCCCTCTCTCTCCTCTGTTTCCCTTGCTCTCCTCTCTATCTTCTTCACCCATCCCCAGTCTCCCTCTCTCTCATTCTCTCCCTCCCTCTCTTCTCTCTCTCTTTCTCGCAGGTGGCTTTGGTCCCTGTTCCTCTGCTCGCCCATCTGCTGCTGCTGCTTTGCCAGCTTCTCCACAACCGTCCCACAGTTATTATTTAGGGACAACTATGGCCCACTTTTAGTTTTTCTTCATTCTCTCGAAACATTTTTAGATCCACGGCGCTCCCTCTCCTCTCTCTCGGGCTGTTGTCACTGGGTAAACCTGCCTGCTGTGCCTGTCTGTATATATTTATATTGAAGATTGCATAACAGAGGACCGTGAGTGTAAACAAACTGAGATGAATGGATCACTGTAGTTTGTCAGATTCAGAGTCGTGTGAAGGGTGGGTGTTTTGGTTTTTTTGGGTTTTTTTTTTTTTTTTGGAAGAACCGCTCGTTTTTTCTGTATTTTGGAACATTTTGTAAGTCTGGGTGATGTTGAAAATTGAATCGTGGTCTGACTTTCTGCTCTGCTCTGAGTGAGTGACAGATGGATTCAGCCAATCACAGTGAAGTTTGAACACCACCGTATATTTCAAGAGGTAATTAAAGTGATCTGCTGTAGATGACTTTAGTTACCTTCTTCATTATAACAACACTACAGTTACATGAATTGTGATCAAATTTATATAGTGATCTAGGCTCCTAAAAAAATGTTAGCGCCCCCTACCAGTTACCCACTCTGACAGATTGTGTCCTATCTGCAAATGTACGAGATCTTGTGTGAGTGAAAATGCCTTGCTGATATAGGGGGAAATTATAGGCTGCAGTAGCATGTACCAATGTGTCAAAGTAGTTGACAAATATCTAAAGTATTTCAAAAGGTCTGTATATGTGCAGTGTGCTATTTTCTCTGAAACGCCTCGAGATGTGTTCGAACGTGACCTTGGATAAACTTTATCGTCTGGATTATTCTGATAAAAAATAATCAGATTTCAAAAGAACGATCACTTGTATAGATCAAAACAAAATGGAAAAAGAAATCAATATAAAATGCTTTCAAATAACAGAAAGAGAGGGATTTGAGAACAGTAATCCTTACCTATTCCCCTCCAGCCTTTCTTATGAGTCTACAAGATAACGGTGAGACCAGTGAGGCGTGGTGGTACTAGATGATGGTGTTACGCAGATGGAAAGTAGCAGTAGCTAAATCTGGTACAAGTCATCTTTTCTTTTATAAGATGAATGAATTTTTACATGGTCCCTGACAAATAAAGAAAGAATGAAAGAAAAACTAAACAGATGTTGATGTTCGTTACGACAATGGACATGAGGATTAGCAATATATGGTTGTCCAGGAAGCCATTCATTTGAGATGTTTTGGAGATAAAGTGATTGGATAATTTGAGATGGTTTGAGTTTGTACGGAGGAGGGACAGTGAATATATTCGTGGTGCTAAACCCCAAATTTGTTGCCAAGGCAGTTTCTCTAGTGTAATCTGCTCATAAAAAAACACTCTACGTGTTCATAGATTTGATTGATCTCAATATTGAATCTCATTTTGTCACCCTGATCATGTGACTATGTAAAAGGCTTTACTCATTAGAAAAAACATTGATATTTCCATTGATTTATGTAAAAGACACCACCATCCTTCAAAGCGATCAAAGCTGAAATTTCCCTGTCACCCATTTCCGTGGAAAGATACTAAAGAGATGCACACATTTCTGCTTTCTGACAATCGTTTTGCAATTGGCTCATCTTTGATCATGTTTTTCAAAGTCCCTCCCCACATTTTTACATGTTCATGATTTTTTTTTCACAGTTCAGTACCAGTCTGGCCTGTACGGAGGAAACAACAACACCAGTGGGTCCTCGGCCTCCAGTAGAGGCGCCTCCCCGATCGTGTGCGCGCGCTGTGGGGAGGCGTGCCGCGGAGAGGTGGTCCGGGTCAAATCCTCGCACTTCCATGTTCACTGCTTCACCTGCCAAGGTACGAACAACACCTGCTGTACACCCACGCAACCTCCAGGGGGCAAATAACGGCGCAGTGTACCCAGTTTTAGCACTCACCCACGCTAGTTTGGTTCTGTTTTTAACACTAGGATAATACATCAGGCCACCCACATCCTTTTTGTATGATGAAATATTAAATGATTACAGCTTTCAGAGGTACAATGGAGACAGTGAGAGCGAAGCAGAGGGACAAAGGCTCCAGGAAGTCATTTATCTCATCGTACCAAAAATCATGACATGTCCCATCCATTTTAGTCCTCAAAGACTATTTCAGTTGAATTTAAATGCATCTAATTGTTGTTGTTTAGTACTTGCACATCACGAGGGTATAGTATAGTTTTTAATATGTAAAGCAATATCAGTTTTTAAAATGATATTAAACAAGTAAGAGGAATTCACAATTTATTTTCCCCACTTTACTAAACTGATTCAGTCATTTTGTGCCCATTTGAGCTACGAAAACAAAAACCAAAACAAAGGAACTAGACAAAGCACTTTATCTGGTGTATCTGGTTTAACATTTCAACTAGGGTTGTGTCTGCTTTAATACATTTTGGAACACACTGTACTGCACAATATGAACCTAAACACTCAAAGCTTAATTCTTTTTACACTGTTATTTCAAACGCTTCTACCACGTTTGCATTTAGGGCCTTATTTGAACTGTCTCCTCCTCTTATAATCCATTTTCCTGCTCAGTACTTCTTATATTTGCCTCTGTGTTTGACATGGCATGGTTCTGCTCCAGTGCAGCAGCTGAAGGCCTGGCTCAAGTCTGGAGTCAGCAGAGCCTGAGTGAAGTCAGCACGTTTAGACCGGTCCCAGAGCGGCTCTCTCTCATGTGAAAATAACACTCTGTTAATACATAATACAAGCTTCTTACAGTAAGATGAGATATTGTTGCCATGGCACTAAAACTCAATTTCAGTAAGTATGAAAAAGCTCAATACTGATTTCGGTACCACAGTGAGCAGACAGTTCAGCTCAAATGAAATGAAATGAAATTTTCTTGTATATAATCTGTGTCGTTTTATACACTGATATAGATCCAGACCATTGTAATACTCATTTTTGTCCTATTTGTGGAATTTGTTTGAACATCAATACTTCAAATTAGTGTATAGTTTCAATACTAGTTTTAGTGTCTTGTATTTGACAACCCTGACTGTGTACAAATTTGTAAATTATAGTTCAGGGACAAGACTACAGAGTGTTGGGGAGAAAAAAAGACTATAACTGATAGACACTGGCCAGTTTGGAACAGCGCATATCTGCCATTGTGTCCTTAAGCAAGACGCGCCACCCACCTTGCCTATTATGAATGCGTTTTGGGCGTGATTGGTATTAAATGTATATCTCCGTTAAGACAAGTAGCCCGGCCAAGTTACAGGTCAGATCTGTGGAAAGGCAAACTCACAAGATAGATCCAAGTTCCAGGCAAAAGCAATAACACATCCAACAAGTAGGTAACGTGCCCCCCACCAGAAAAGTTACACTAAACAGACTTACCATAAATACACTCTTGATTCATTAGTTTGACTCACTCCTCCTGTGGTCTCGACGTGCACTTCTGTAGACGATGAAGTCAATATTTATCGCCCTCAGAGCTCTCTCTGTCTGTCTGTCTGTTATGAATGTGGTGTTATTATTAGCTTTAATTGATCCTTCTGTAAATTACTTTGGGCTAATGGACTGATGACAAGAGCCGATGAAGTGGTCCCAAACAGTCGACATAATCTTTTTTTTTTTTTTTTGCTCTCGCCTGTTTCCCGTAGTTACAGAACCCATGTAGCTTTCCGTACAAATGATTTTTTGGGGGCAGAAGTTCAGTAATCTAACAATTAACCCTTATTGCAAAATGTTACAAGTTGTGAATATATGATGGCCACTGAAATCTCCATAGCATGCAGTTATTTACACATTGATTAGTAATAGATTTTATGCCAGATGCCCTTTTCTGATGCCAATACTTCTTGTACAACAGATGCCTGACATTTAGAAGAAATTGGCACTTTAAATATTCATAAAAGAATGTTCTTTCATCCAAAACTAATTGCTTAGTTTCTTATATTGTTTCTTGCACATAAAAATTCCATTCTCAAAAACTCTGAAATATAACACTATCAGTATTATAGCTCCTCCTCCCCCGCCCTTGTATACGTGTATTCATTACTGTCTGCTCCCCCTCAGCCTACATTAGTCTGTCTATTCTTCATTCTCTCCACTCCTCCTCCCCTGATCCCTCCTGTCTCTGGCTCTCTCTCTTTGTACTCCCGCTCCATGTAAATGCATTGAGGACATACCCTGCCCATATGAGGCTGGGAGGGGAGGGGAGGGGAGGGGGAAGGGGCATCGACTGGATGGACAGATCGATCGACACATTGACACCTCCTGTGGGACGTCTTGTCTACTCCTCCTTCCTCATTCAGTCTGATAGCTTTAGCTTTAGCTCAAATCCCTCCCTTGACTCCCACATGCTTCCACCTTTCAATTAAATCTCTGATATGACCATGGCTTTAATACATTTTATTATGAACTGTGTCCTGGTCATTACTGAACTTTCTCCATCCTAAATTGACTTTTTGTATAAGCTATTTAAGGACTTTAAGTTTTAGTGTGCAAGATTCAGCTTCTGCATCGTCTACAAGATCCAGGAGATACCATAAATACTCATAAATGTAATTATTGTGTGTGTCAGTAAATATTCTGAATTTTCTCTCAATATAATCTCAATTAAACATGATTTTGTACACTAAAAAAGTTTAATGCATTATTATTTATTATTTTGATACAACACATCCTTTAGGTCTTTGTTTCAACTTCCAATTCACTTAATGACTACTTCAAACCCAGGCGTTCTCTCAACATCTTATGACTGTCCTGGTTTGGTCCTGGTTTGATTTGGTTTATGCTGCGTTCATTTATGCTCAGAGGTCGGAACTTGAACCTCGGAGTAACGTTTTCTCCGAGTTTCTGTGTTTCAGTGCTCAAGATGAAAAAACAGTGGCCAGTACATTAGTTTACGTAGAGGAACGAGGAAAGTGCTCAAACCTGCCAAAATACTAATAAATTTACGTACATTTATTAAGCCGGACATTGTTATTGCATTTGTTACTTTCAAATAAAAGCTTGAGAGTGAATTCGTGCTTTTGTTGACACTTCCGTGTACATGTTAGCAACATTAGCAAAACAGAGCGTTTATAACTACAGAGGCTCAGAGGCTGCACAGGAGCAGGTTCACAGAAGTGGGTGGACAGGAGGAAGCAACTAAAGGGAAACTAACACAATTATTATCAATATTTTAACTGTCAGATATCAAACTTTATCAATACACTGGGCGCAGGTTGGATTTTCTAACTCAGAAGAGATGGATGGGTGTTCCAGTGTACATTTATAAGTCGGAACCCGGAAAATCCGACCTTCGAGGACAACTGGAACGCAGCATTAGTCCTGCTGTAGACTTGTTTGGTCCTGTTCTAGGCCTGGTTCAGCCATTGTGTAGTCCAGGTTTAGTTCCAGTGGCGAGACTTTTTTCACTGGCGCGGCGTCAGGGCCAAAGTCTTTAAGGTGATCATTTTAAGAATTTAACTTTTATATTTCATAGTTTTGGTGAAATAGTCTTTTAATGGGGCGACCCGTGCCTCCCTCGGTCACTGCCTAAAAGCCCCCTGTTTACGTCTGGGTTTAGTCCCAGTATAGTCCTAATTTTGCTATGTGTGTGCAGCCTGTGTAATCTGAATGTGTTACAAGACTCATCCCAGAGCCCTGTGTAGATCCTGTCTAAGCTCTGTTCTGTCACGGTTCACCTGCTGTAGCTTCAGTCTCAAGGACAAAGTGTTCGGCAGCGCAGCGTTTTCTAAGCACTCTCTCCCCTCTATTGTGTTTTATGTACTTCATCTGCATTGAAACAACATTACGAAACCAATTCAGAATATGTATGGACTTAATAAAATGAAAATGCTGAGTTGGAAAATTTCAAAAGGAAACTATCTATGTTGTCTCTCTATGCCAAGGAACCACGGGATTTTATTTGGCTTGTGTGGCAGAATCACATCTCAAACATGGTGGGACAAGCGCGACAAAGAAGATTAGAAAAGTTTACTCATAACATTGTTGATTAGATATGATGACTGACAACATTTGAACAATATTGCAGAATTGGCTCTGTGCACAACAGCGCCCGGCGACCTCGCTGTTAGCGTCACTACTTCCTGTCCAATTGTATCACTATGAGTTTTTTGCAGAGTCACACTAAAATGAATAAATATTTAAAGATCAGGAAGTGGACAGGGAGCTGCCGGTGGATGTCACTGACTGTTAGAGAGATTTTTGTGTCTCAATGCTAATGCTAATGCTAATTTTGAGGCATAATAAATATCAAAACGGCGCCACAAACTGAAGCGTTCTACATATAAAAATAGTTGGCATGTCTTCATTTTAATTAATTTGAATTTTAAAATGTTATTTATTTTATGTTCATCAATTTTAATAAAAGTGACTGTTAGCTTTGAGACACAGTGCTCTTGTGTGTGCTGCACAGAGCCTAGACTGTCGTGTAAAAACAACACATTTTTAGCACTAAAGAGTCACTACTCAGGAATAAAGCTGAACAACTGGGAAACTTAAATAATAATGTTGTTGTAGCCCTAATCAGCACCACAAGACATGAAGGCATAACCAAAATAAGCCATAATTACAAACAAATGTATTAACTTTATCTCAGTCTTTTTGTCTCAATTTGCATCTTTTTTTAACAACTCTTTTCTTCTCTTTGTTCTCCCTTGACCCTCTCTCCATGCAGTCACCGTACATAAGTATGGCCCATCACCTCAGGCACTGAACAGCAGGCCATAAATCACCGCTACAGATGCAAATGGGAAGTGTTCAATAGTTTTGCAGCTTTAATGAACTTAAACTTAAACTTTGGGGTAAATACAGACTTGATTTAAGATTGAAAAGAAGGATTTGTACATTTACACATCTTTATTAGTTTTTTGCCATTGGGTTGGTTAAATAGTTGGTTAAATATCTTGAGCAAATGTACGCCATGAGTAAACCTGCCGAGGTCAGGGCCAGTTACTATAATGCAAGAGACTGGACTTTTGGCGTTAATTTGGTTTAGCATCAAGAATCAGAACTGTAATGCTTAATTAATCACAACTTGTTGTTTGGGTTGTCAAACTATAAGGCTAAAACCAACTTGTACCTATTGCTTTTTCTCTTGAATGAGTCAGATTATTTTGTTTTTGTTTTAAACAAAGTGTGTTGGAGGAAATGTAAAGTGATTTTTGATTATTTTCTCTAAATTCTGTAATTTAAACTCAACAACAAACTCACCCAGAGAGCTGTATAATTACATTTTCTGCAGTTAGCTCTTTGCACTAAAGCGTGCAAATAAAGCTCTAAGCAAAATATCGTCTTGTGCTAGACATTTAAAGGGCGCCATCTGATGCGCTAAAAAGTGCAAATATCGACCAACCAATATATCAACCAACTGATACATCGATCTATCTGAGTCTAACCCAGCTAAAGAAGCATTAAAGGTATTTAAGAGAAATCTGTGTTGTATGTAAATCCAATACAAACTTGACAAAAGCAGCCAGGAGGAAATCACTTGATGTGCACTGAAGTAGAAGTGTCCTTGGATAGATTCAGGACGACGCTCAAACAAATGATCCTTTTACCTGGAGTTAAATGGATCCTTGAAAATGGGACATGAAGGTTTGTTACTTGACTTTACTGTAATTTAAGGCTGCAGTCTCCCGTAGAGCAGTGACAGTGAGGATGTGCCCGCAGCCTTAAAAGCTGTAATAAAAACAAGAATTGTGATGTCAAAATATTGCAGATTCATAAACTATATCTAGAAGCTTTCACAAAGTCTCAATAAAATGTTGACAACTAAAATAGTTTGTTGCAGCCCTAGTAATCAGTGAAATCCAAAAAGAATATGTATTCCCGTATTTTCCGGACTATACGTCGCTCCGGAGTATAAGTCGCACCAGCCAAAAAATGCATAACAATGAAGAAAAAAACATATATAAGTCACATTTTTTCTGGAAATTAATTTCACAAAATCAGAGACCAAGAACAGACATTTTATCTTTAACCTGTTATCGATCCGACGGCCCGACTGTACAACTCTACAGCAATGTCCGGGCCCTTACTTTACAACTTCACAGCAATGTACATATACTTCTGCTTCACCCACACAAACAATCTACACATCAAATGAAAGCTACGGAACTCGTCTTTCCGAATATGCAAACCAATTTCACCTGCAATCACCACAGTGCTGACAGGAAAGCCGTTTTTACAGAAAAGCAAAAAAAATTTGATTTGGACTTCACTTACCTTTGAGGGCTCTGGTTCTGTCAAACATCCACATATTTCCAGAAAGTCGTTCTCATTCGTTCCGTACAGGGCCAGAGAATATAATCCAGTGAAGAAATTATGTCCACAAAATAAGTTAGATCCTCCATGTTGAATCTGCTGCAGGAAAGTATTCCAAACGTGAAATCTGCTCCGTCACTTTTTTGCATTTCTTATGTCGATTTCAGGCATAATAAACATCAGACAGTGCTAACTTTGCTCAGTTTCAGTGTAGTTAGCTCCTCCCTTCAGACAGATATAAGGCAGTGTCCACCAGTGATCTGACCAGAACCGAAGAAGCGGCTTGGATGAGCAGCCAAACGTCTTCACTTGTCCAGTTAACAGATTTGAATTTTTCTTTTACTAACAACTAAGACTGAAATCTATACCAACAGACCAGCTAAAGTCTTCAAACTATCAGAAATTCTCTAAAGTCACTTTCTCATACTATATTCCTTTTGGCTCATTAGTGAAGTCAGAGTAGATCTGGACACAGTCTGGTCCAGCAGCTGACAGTCCTCTCACAGGGACAGTCTCTTTCCTTTGAGTCTGACACAGTCTCCTTTGACAGCTGCACTGCTCAGCCTTTTGTCTGTCCAAACTGCTCTCATCCAAAGCACTCTCAAGACCCACAGAGTCTCACAGAACACACATTCAAACAGACAGGCCACTGAGAGCATTTCCTCTTTCCTTTGTGTAAAATCAGATCCCAATACTGTAAGTAAGACTCTGCAATCATATCATATTCAAAGGAGGACTGAAAACTGGGAAACTATTACTTTAAGTTTTGTATACGCGAAATTTAGTTTGGATAAAACACAAAGGACAAGTACAAAGAAGCTACTAAATAAGCCTGGACGATATGTGTATTTTATTTGTCTTATTAAAAACAAATAAAATGGCTTTTAATCATAACCACTTTACACAAAATTAAAATTTCTTCCTCCAAAGTCTGAACTCTGACAGACTTTACACTTCTGCGTTCAGACTGTGGTTTCAGGGGCGTCAGGTTTACATGCAAAGTCTATGGGGGATGCGCATCTGGGTTAGTCCAACTTTTCCGCGACATGTTTGAGCATCAACGCCACAATGTGTAGCATTAGTTAAAAAGACCCGAGCTGATCATTGATGATTACAAATGACTGAATCTTGATCTTGATTAAAATTTGATTAATTTCTCATCCTTAATACGAATTCACTCGATTTTCGCTATAGCTCAAACAACTAATAAACTCATTGTAAGATGTAGTGTTGCCCTTTAATGGAAACCACTCAAATGGTCTTTTCCCCCATATTTTAAGGTTGTATTGAAAGTTACCTTTAAAAGTAATTTCTGCTGTGAAGAAATGCTTGGTGATTAAACAGAGGTAGTGATATTTTTCTCCCAGACTTTTGCTAAAATAAAATAAATTAGCTAAGGATTGCCGGTACTACCAAGTCTCCGGAGAAATATGTGCAAAACAATGGCAGAAGTATTCACATTTCTGTTAAAGTGGAACACGGCACATTTCAGTCGGGTGTCACAGGAAGCCCGATAGGTCAGAGGTCACTGCGCAGACTGCCC
>KN470419.1:0-12027 GCA_000787095.1 Periophthalmodon schlosseri | reverse complement strand
CGGTGGCTCTTCCGGTTAAGAGGGAATCCCACTCTTTTCAATGACGAATTAGGGAAAAGTTTCGCGTCAAAAATATGATATACAGTGGTGTTTATTTGTGTAAAATGTTGTATGTTCATGTGCGCCAACACGATTCTCTGGGAGGCTTTAAAACGGCTCTGTAGCCCAGGTAGAACTTATTTGCTGTCAAAATCTCCAGCTCCATCCAAAATAATACAACCCAAATGACGACGGCAGCGCCCACGGCAACTTCCGAAATAAGGTGAACATCTCTGTAACAATATATCGTGCTTCAGAGTGTGTTATTGTGACAAGCCTATTACCCACAAACATGATTATTTCCACAGACAGACGGGGGAAGCTACAGGCAAAGACATCTTCTGTGAGACATCTTCTTTACTGCGTGTCTACGACCCTCTGTCTGTGAGCCACTTAACACTGGTCTGGATCAGCTCATTCACTTTACTCGACGTAAAACCATTAGCTTAATTAGAGACAGACTGGGAGACACTGGGATCTGCCGCACGCATACACTCGGATTAGAACCTTTTACTTTACGCTTAATAGGAGATAGACACAAAGGCAGTGGAGGTTTACGAGAAGATAGAGAGCCATGTATTTACTTTATGGAGGTTACAGACAATGTCAACACCAAAACTGTTGAAATGAAGTATCGTATTAGTAAATCAAACAAAGCCGTTGTATAGAAAGCAGTGGTTGAAGGTAACAAAGTATGAGTAGTAAAGTACTGTATTTAAAGTACAGATACCTAAAATTCTACTTTAAGTACATTTTACGGTGGATACTTTTACTTCACTATATTTGAGAGTAGGTATCTGTACTTTCTACTCCACTACATTTTTTTACTGGACTGAAAGTAAAAAGTACTTTTCGTACGATTTGAGGGGTTATTTTTACCATGTTCGTGGTAACATCCTGACTAAAGTTTTCGAGTTCAAGCTTCGGCTTTGAGCAAACAAACATAAATTCAGACAAAATTCAGGAGAAACATTCAGAAATGGATCCGTATTGCTGCTGTTGACCAAAATATGTAGCATTTTTAATCAATATCACTACATTTGACACTCAAATTAACAACACTTGTGTGAAATACTTTAACTTTTTACCCTTAAAGTACATTTTTAAACAAGCGCTTAAATACTTTTACTCAAGTAGATTTTTTCATGTGATACTTGAGGAACTTTTTGCCTCTGTACTTTTACTTAAGTAACAAAATTGAGTACTTCATCCACCACTGATAGAACGTGCCAACCAACTCTTTGTATATTATCAAAAAAGGAAAATTGTCTCAACTGGACAAAAGTTTTATATATTGGTTGTTTACTGAGCCCTTGTTGATCCCCTTATTCATTGATTTAATAAGTTATAACACATGATTTTAATTCAATACTATTATACTACCATATAAAACAATCCCATTTTCACACAACATATTTATTTGCAATTCAACTCAAAGTTCAAAGTTACCCATTCTTGAGTAGAGGACAGGACCCTGCAGACAAACCCACCATACTGTATGAATTAACAGATTACAGTAGATCGTGAGTCTGATGTAATCCTGCCTCAGATTATTTGGGTTAGAGGGACACTTTGACCTCTTTAAGCCCCCAGACCCTCACTCCCATTCACACTCTTCACCTCGGAGCAGACGGGGAAACTGGAGTTTACTGGATTATGTCACACACAAGGTTTGACTTTTCTAATTATAGCAGACACAGGGGGTCAAGACCTGAGTGTCCAATTAACACTATAATGTACAGTTCATTAAAAAAAAACATTTATTCTTTCATTAATTACTTATTATCTATTTTGTTCTTGCTTGTTTGTACTGTTTGGTCTCCTCATGCACATTGTGACAGTCTGTTCCACATCATACTGGAGTATGCAGTAACACTTTTCAGTGTTAACTCTCAGAAGCTGCTTTTATCTTGAGGCAGTATAAAAATAACATGTACATTGTGCAAAAATCTAAATAGTCACCAGCCCTCCTGCTACCTGCAATTTCTAGACCCAGTTTTCTACAACTGTGGCTGTCATAATTATTGGGAAAGCAACTCCAATTCTTACACCGGTATTTGTTATGCTTTTTTTTGTTTCTGACACATAAGCTTTGAAAACAAAATGCTCACTTGCTGTGTGAGGAATATTTACAAACCTTAACCATGTTTTCTGTGTGTTTCACCTGCAGTTTGTGGCTGTGACCTGGTGCAGTCCGGCTTCTTCCATCATTCAGGGGAGTACATCTGCACAGAGGACTACCAGCGTCTGTACGGGACGCAGTGTGACAGCTGTGAGCAGTACATCAGCGGAGAGGTTGTGTCTGCGCTGGGACGCACCTACCACCCACAATGCTTTGTGTGCAGCCTCTGCAGGTATAACTACAACATACAGCCAGTGTATGTACTGTAATACCAGTGTAGTATTTGTAGTGTGCCATATTGTGTATTCTGCATTGTGCAGGCTTCTTATACACGTTTGGCCTTTTTTCCCCCTTGTGCTTGAAATGTGCTGAAATTGTGTTTTGTGGATACCTCAAAACCTATGAAAATTCAGGTATACAAAATACCTGCAGAAGTTAAGACTGCATCTACTGGCACTGGAATATTTGAGTGTTTTAAGTCAGGCTATAAACAATGGTAGCTAAGGGAAATTTGAGCATGGACATGATCAGAACAGGTCCTGTGAGGGCGATTGGGTTAATACAGTACAACTTCTTTATGCAGATACTTCTTTATAACGGTTTAAAGCTAAAAAGATCCTTTAATTTCTTATGTTCTGTACTACTCTATGTCAAGTCTCCAGGGCTGATCCCAATGTAAATTAGGTTCTTGCACACTTTAATGTGGATTAATTACTTTGGCTCTGATACAGTCTAATGCAGCCACAGGTGGCCTTTTACAATTAACTAGAGCAGTGTAGTGAGGCACAAAGCAGCTCAACATAGTCCCAATATGTAGTAACTGTTCCCCGAAGTGTAGCACAATATTATGGGAACACTACATAATGTCAACTGCACATTACAGACTTTTCCCTCCCAGCCCGACGGCCCTGACTGTCACCTTATTCTTAGTGTTGTGACTAATGATGATGTTAAAGATGTTAAAAAATAGGCATATCTGAACTAGCATCTTTGAGGTTTTATTTGCTTGGATAACTTGATAGGTCGTTTACTTAACTTACTATCAGTATTTATTTTATTACAATACGGCAGCATGGTGTTTGATTTTACAGCAAGAAGGGCCCGGTATCAATTTCTAAAGCAGGTGGAGTCTTTATGTGTGGGTTTTGACTGAGCGGGATTCTACTGGATGAACAAGTCTCTAAACTCTCTGCCCCTGTCCAGATGCGTAGAAGGATGGGTCAAATGCAGAGGACCTATCTCCCTGTGCGGATAATAAAATGCATCATACCTTTTACAGTTCAGTCCTTTGAATGCATAAACAGCATTGCACTAAAGCAGCAGAGTGTGAATATAGCTGGGTAAAGCTTCACGCGGAGTGGTACTTATGATGAAACAACAGCTCAAACTTGTAACCACTGAAGCATGGGTGACTATAATGGTGCTTGTTTGCATATATAGTTATTTACATGTACTTTTGTGTGTTCCTGTCAGGAGTCCTTTTCCCATCGGAGACCGAGTGACCTTCTGTGGAAAGAAATGCATTTGTCAGCAGTGTTCACAGTCTCTGAGCGCCAACAAACCCGTCAAGGTCCACGGCCCCAGCTGTAAGAGACTAAACTATACCTCAGAAGAAATTAGGCTGTGTAGTTATTCAAATGTTAATCATGATTTGCAGTTATAGCTACAGTCAGTTACCAAGAAAGCAATGAATTCTATTATATTCTGAATGATGTGCACACACTCGCTCTAAAAAACTTGGAGTAAAGTCACTTGTCTACAGTGGCTCACACGCACAAGAAAAGTTACATGGTGCTTCTTTAAAACATGAATGACAAAACATTAAAACAAGTAATAATGCAGATCGTATTCCTTATGAGGTTAACTTTTCACAGTAAATCATTGTTTCAATAATTGTAATTCCAGTTACAACCCAAATTAATATGATCATGATTTTAAAGACTTCATAACTGAGCAGCCCCAATCACAAATAGGCCTGTCACAATAACACATTTTGAAGTTCAATATATTGTTGAAGAAAATATAGACGATAAACAAAAATATTGAAACCAAACTATGAAGCAAAATTAGCCCTAAAAAAACATATGCACTGCAATAAATAAATAACAGAATGCAACACTTAAGTAGTTTGTATCTATAATGAGTCACAGAAGTTACTTATTCAACCCTCTACAGCTCAAATCTTATAGTACAGAAAAATAACCAAAATTTTCCCACTAGTACAAAAAAAAAGTCCCCACGATAAATATTTCCCCTCCAAAAGTTATTGTTCCATCTGTTATGTGTTTAACGATAAGTCGATATAGTATTTATGGTGACAGGCCTAAATCACAAATGTATGAAAGAACATGGGAGTTAGTACTTCCTTTAAAAGGATGTGTTTTGAAGATCTGCTTTCTCATTAAATCTAAAGATTGGATTTTTCAGCAGATTTTTCGGGAGGCAATTATATAGTGTTTAAAATGTCAGTGTAGCCATTATGTATCTAAGATGAGCTGCGGTCGCTACAATATGCAGTGTCAGATGTTTTGAAGAGTACAAGTTCTGAATTATTGTTTTGTAAATACTTTTAGACTTTTCATCCACTTTTCATCACCCCATGGCTCGATTCAAACCAATCTTTTGCTTGACCCGCCATAAAGAAGTTTCCACTATTAAATAAGAAATAACTGTTGTAAGTAATTTGAGATTGATTCACTGTTGTTTTAGTTTGCTGGTTTTCTGGATATATATAATCATTCTTCAATTCTATGTTAAATACTTCTTGTCCTACTAGTCTCCAGTAGCTTACTATCTTAAATATATAGTATTCTCTTTTGTCGGCTTATTGGGCTTTTTCGAATATAACCCCAACTGTATCTACTAGCAACATATTGTAACAAGTGCACATGAAATAATACATTAAGCCCTATACAAAAAAAAACGCAGGATTCCCACTGATCCACGAGGCCGACCATTTCTCAAAGCGAAGTAAAAAATGGCTTTCACAACAGGAAAAAAGCGGAAAAAACATGAACAATATCGGCTCTGAGCTCTGATAAATGCTTAAACACCATCCCTGCTGTGCTGTAGCTCATCCCATGTTGTCCCGGCTCTCTCTCGTCGCTCGTGTCTCCTCAGACTGCGCAGGCTGTGGGCAGGAGATCAAACAGGGCCAGTCGCTCTTGGCTCTGGAGAGACAGTGGCACGTTTCCTGCTTCAAATGTCGGACCTGTGGCTGCGCGCTCACCGCCGAATACATCTGCAAGTATGTGAACAGGAAAAGTACTTGACTGTTGACAGGACAGGTTGAAGTGCACGAGCTTGGTGGTGTTGTAATGGTACTAACAGTTCAAACGAAATTTTGGTACTAAACAAAAGGCTTGATAATCAATACTAATTTACAATGATGACTAACACGTTTTTCTATAAGCCTACACTACAAAATAAGACAGATTTATTTAATATTTAACAACACTGTATGAAATGTATTAAAAGTTCCCGTATTCAAGTTCAAACAAGTGAGATATTCAGGCAGTATATCAATAGTCCCTTATAAATGCAAGATCTCTTAATTGTCTAAGTCTAAAAATTGGCCGCACTAGAAATGAAATGCGAAACAAAGCTTTTTGGTTATTTTGCTTTAAGGACATGCAAAACCGGATACATTGGTGCCACTAATGCACTTTAATAATCTGGTGATAAACATTTGTACTCACACCGGCACCTGTTTTTAATGTTTTAAATGGACCTACGCAGTTACTTGTTTTGTTTGTTTTTGTTTGTACTGTTCTGTATTTTAACAGGGCGCTCATGAAAACGAGAGTCTGGTTCTCTCATTGGGCTCTTCCTGTATAAATAAAGAGAAATGAAAATATATATATATATAGTTCTGATAAAAATAATACCATCCTAAAGCTATTCAGGAAAAGTTTTGATACTAGATTCAGTATCGCAATCCTATTTCCAGCCTGCAGCCATAGACGTTTTTTAGGTGTAGTTAAAGTTATACAAGGCTTCGAGATTAAATACATTGTGTGGCAGTGGTTTGAACTTAAGCCTCCTATCAGGAAGGTCCTGATTTGTATTCCCAGACAGAACAGGATCTTTCTATATGGAGTTTATTCCTGTGTCCGTGTAGGTTTCAGGTTGGCCCAGTGGCAGCACACAGTCGTAGCAGTTTAAGACTAAACCTCTATATCATTTTTGCAGTTTTTTTCATAATTTGTATGTATAGTGCTCAATAAAACCGTTTTCTTTACCTTACCTTGAGGTTCTTGTTTCTTAGAGATGGGATCCCGTACTGTGAGGCCGATTACCACTCGCAGTTTGGCATCAGGTGTGACGGCTGCAGCAGCTTCATCAGCGGACGAGTGCTGGAGGTCAGTCTTAAGTTTTTTCAAAGGGAATGGGCTTCAGCTCAGACTGGGGCACGAGACAGGAAGTGTATCATTTATCATGTGAATTGTACAAATGGCTTGAGGCTATATAAAGATACAAGGACCACAGCTGCCCGGCTCTAACTGAGTGTCGGCGTGATCTGCCAAGTCAATGGCTTCTCTGGTGCAGTGTTTAGGATCTGCAGTTTTTATTTTCATGTTATGCTTTATGTATGTTGCATTTGGGGAGGTAGGAGGTTAAGAATTTGCCCACTAACTGGAGGATCAGCAGTTCCGAAGATGATTATTTGTAATGAGTAATTTTATATAACTTTGTCTCCTTCAAGGCTGGAGGGAAGCACTACCACCCGACTTGTGCTAGATGTGCCCGCTGTCAGATGATGTTTTTGGAAGGAGAGGAGATGTACATAACAGGTGAGCAATCCATATATGCAGTATGTGACTTTTCTGGTGAGGGTTGCTTTCCGGTAGTAGCCATGGAGATGTTATTACTTTGTCTGGAATGTTCCACAGTATGGCATGAAATACATTTTCATGAAGACAAGCAAGTGGCGCCCCCAAAGCCTGCTCACAGTAAGAAGGCATTGTCAAGGTATTTTTGAGCAATAGCAACAACTGTAATTTAATTAATGGAAGATAGATAGGGTTAATGCCATATTGCGGAACATTCCAGGCAAAGCAATAACATCCCCATGGAGTACCCTACCAGAAAAGTTTCATACTTCACCTTTAAGCAATGTTTTGAAATGTATTGTCTGCAGCTTCTACGTACAATTTGACATATGTTAAAGTACATCTTCAGTTTCTAGTTATTAGTGCTGGATGTACTGAAGCAGTGGGGTTGAAGGTTGCATGGGCATTTTCAAAGTGTCATTGGGAGTTACACTAAGTTCCGTGTGACATTTTGATAAGGATTGTGTTTGTCAGTCTTGGCTTCAGTTCCCACAGTTGTGGAGTATGGCCAAGACTGGCTCTAATGCTTTTGTCAATATCAATGTGTTACGTAAAGGTCCTACCACCTGGAGCGGAGATGACAAAGAGTGCATTAGTATAATTTAAAGATGCACTGTGTAACTTTTATTGTATAGGATTCCGCCGACTGCTTGTCTCCCTGGAAATGCTATTGCTTTGCCTGAAATATTCCACAGTGTGACTATAAAGTGATCTAGCTTGCGTTTATTTCACTTCAGGTGTTTTTATCGCTCGTAAAAACCTTGAAAACTATACATTCTTAAACAGATCTGACCTGCAACTTGACTTCACCAGCAGATAGCTAAGTTTAATGCCGTACTGTGTAACATTTTGGGCAAAGCAATAACATATCCATGGAGACAAGCTGACAATTTTCATACAGTCCAGTCAAAATCAACTCAACCATATCAGGAATAAGTTGGACTGTGTTCATGGCACTGATTAAAACGGTTCTTCATGAAATTAGCACTGAACGCCATATTTATTTGTTTATAATGAGGAAATAAGTTCAATCTACCCTATTGTTCAGCCTAATTTAATATCGTCATAGATTACATAGGATGTCCTTTCTATTGGATTATGTGAATGCAGAGAGGATCCAGATGGCCTCGGTGTGCGTATTGTGAGGAACTCTTTAGAGAATGAAAAAGGCGTAGCCAGCACTCACATGAAACAGTAACTTGATAAATAGCTTCTTTTAACAAACTCATTGATTTACCTCTACCACTCTTTACCACTGCGGTGTAGGAATAAGGCTGGAGTCAATTATCATTCAACCTCTGTCTGGGCTCTGACAGTTGGACTAATCTCGCTCTCTGGGCTCTCTCTGGACTACAATCCAATAGCCCGTCTTTATAAATTAGATTGTGTGGTCCAAAGTTAATAAGCTCAATGGGAGGCTCCAACTGGCCAATACGAGGATACACAGCAATCTCTAAGCAAATTACACTCCACTTACCCACCAAAAGATGTGTTTAGTTAAAGATGTGGGCCAGCGAGTGTTTTGTGTTATAAAGTATCGTTGTTTCGAGGGTTAGCAGCATAGCTTCTGCCACCTGCTTGTCTCCATGGAGATATTTTGCTTTGCCTAGAATGTTCCAAAGTATGACATTAAACTTATCTATCTCCATGAAGACAAGCAGACGTCACCAGGATAAGTTTCGCGTCAGATATGTGGAGAGATGACCCCGCTCACTGTATCAATGCAGGCTAGCCAGGATGCTAGCCTGGGGGGCTAGCCAGGATGCTAGCCTGCAGGAGGCTAATCAGGATGCTAATAGGTGTGAAATCACTCATTAGGGACTTGAATGACCATGCTAAGTAGGACTCAGACACAGTGCACACTTAGGATAGCACAATAGACCTAGCATACAAACAAACTGTAGACAATAGTTGTTTTAAGTTTCAGTGTAGTTAGCTCCTCCCTTCAGACAGACATAAGGCAGTGACCACCAGTGATCTGACCAGAACTGAAGAAGCGGCTTGGATGGGCAGCGAAATGTCTTCACTCCTACAACGATTTGTTCAGTTGACAGATTTTATTTTTCTTTTGCTATGGATCAGACCTGGACGACTGAGGGATTACACAGATATCATGTTTTTGAGGAATTTGTATAGGAATTTCAATAAATGCAAGCTAGAATGTTTAATTGTACCTGTTTTGAAGTCTGTCCAATCTGAAATTTGCATTTGACCCATACGGCTGCAGGAGTAGCCTGTCAGGAGGTGTGGGCATCGCCTGGGGACCCACCTCCAGATGCTGAGCTAGGTTCATGGTCATGACTACGTAGCTGGAGGATGTTACTTATTGTGCATGCTACTCAGAACACCAAACACACATGGTTTATGTCAGTGGTAGCTCTGGTTCTGATCCTGTAGCACAGTAATAAAAGTGAAGACACTGATCAGATTCACGTGGAGGGACATGAACATACGTGGACCATAAAGTTGAAGGGCCATATGTAAATGAGAGCTTTTATCTGAGGAGGTGCAGTGGAATGTCAATGAGGCCCGGCAGGATGCGCTACAGTAACCTCCCCTCCTTTAATCCTGCCTCAGCTCAGACACACTATCTGCTCTATTGTTGACTCACTCTGTAGTTGTGGTTATTCAAATTAAGACTTTTAGGTAAATAAAAAAAACAAAACAAAACACAACTCTAGACTGTGATTATGTCATACTCCCAGAATGGGGGCAAGAGACTGTTTTGTCCTGTTGATAACATTGGACGTCCATGACAAATACTGAACCTGATAAATTCTTGTAGTGACTAGACCCAAGACTTCACTGTATAACAACAAAATTCTGCATTTTAACAATATTAATTTTATCTGCCCCGATCTGTATTCAATGTTGATAGCCTAGGACGTCATCGGAAAATCCAGCAATAATAATTTGTGATTTTAAAATTGAGATTAGCAGGAATTGTGCAGTAATCTTCACATTGACTTGATGATAACAACATTTGAATTATGAAGTTGCTTTTTTTTAATAAAATAGAGAAATTTTCTCTTATTGTGAGTTTAGGCGGGTGTAGCTACTGTATATCAAAATTGTGCAGGGGAAATGTAATAATTTTATATATTGTATCAGTTGTTTTTGCTGATCACATTTATAGAAAAGACATTGTACTTTGGATATCAAATTTCTCCACATCATATACTTTTAATGAAGTGTATTATGTTACTAAAAGATATCAATACTGGGTAAAAAAGAAAAAAAAAAAAGTTTAAGCAGAGGCAGCAGTTGATTTGTGATCTGCATATTAGATTTCCGATTTATGTTTTAATGTATTATAAATATTATTCAGTTCAATGGTCATAGAAAATCAAAAAGTGACCAAAATAATTCGAAAATAAAACGTTTTTGTGATCAATCTTGTTGCCTTACCTCTAGTACGTGCCCCACAGTTTGAGAATCGCTCATGTGGTCTTTATATGAACTCTCTGGATGTGCCCCTCTGTGTCGAAGCACCTCAAGGTTATACCCGGAGAGGTTTTAATGACTTCAGACATGTAGAAGGCCCCGGCAATCACCCACATGAGACGCACTCAATTACACCATGCACACAACATACACACCAGCCACAATCAATCCCACAAAGCATGTCCAGAATGCGGATCGCCGTGGAGCAGGGGAGGGGCTCGGGGACCATGGGGCGTTTTATGGACTAATCATTCAGGCTGTGCACCTCATATTGGCTTTTACCCTAATGAAAAAAGGTGTGTTCATTTTTACCTTAAGCGCTTGTCACTGTTCAATCTTTTAGCTGTTAATATTGTCAGTATCGGTCCCAGTGCAGCCAGTAGACTATGTTGGGGTCAAATACTTTATTAGGCCAGTAGATTTGTTGGCCCATTGTGGCAAGTTGATCCATTTTCACTCTATGTAATTTTTCTGGTGCATGCTGGTCTGCTTCAGATGTTCCTCAGTATGATATTAAACTTTCTCATGTGTTCAAGGTGTTTTTATTGCTCAAAATACATTGAAAAACCTTGTGTTGTGTGAGCAGAGTTGCCTCTCCGCAGATCTGCCATGCTGTGGAACACTGACAGTAATCACATCTCCATGGAGACAAGCAGATGGCGGACCCTGCACCAGAAAAGTTACATGATGTACCGTATTTTCCGGAGTATAAGTCGCACCGGAGTATAAGTCGCACCAGCCCAAAAATGCATAATAATGAAGAAAAAAACATATTTCACATATAAATCGCATCTGATTATAAGTCGCACCCCCGGCCAAACTATGAAAAAAAGTGCGACTTATAGTCCGGAAAATACTTTTAAGTAGGAGTAGTTTGAGGCATCTCTTTATTGGCAATTTATTTTATGCCTTGAAACGTCTCTATTTGTTTATATGGCTGCACATTTACCTCAGAGCCACATTTTTACTCAGTCCTAGTTTATGACGCAGCCTGAAAATGAACAAACTGTGAATGGTAATGTATAAAAAAAAAGATAAATGAAACAATCTGGGCATATTTCAAAATGAAAAGATGATTCAGCAAAGCCCCAAAGCCTTTTTAAATACATCAATATAACTTCCTGTTTCGCACTGACTACCCCTTCCTCCCCTCAGCCAAAGCATCGGACTGGTTTGGTCCAGTAATTTTGTATAGAGAAGAGAAAAATCAATGTTTTAGATCAAAGCTGAGGGCGGGTTTTAATAATGTACAGCTCTAATACCTAAAATGGACACTTTAGTACCAAAAGTCAACCGCAAGGCACAGCTCTTTTTATTTATCACTGGGTTACCTTTGGCTACGATGTCCAAAACAAGTTGTAGTAGTAGGAGTATCAGTAGTAGCAGCAGTCGTGGTAGTAGTAGCAGTAGCAGTAGTAGTAGTAGTAGTAGGAGTAGTAGGAGTAGTAGTAGGAGCAGTAGTAGGAGCAGTAGTAGGAGCAGTAGTAGTAGCAGCAGCAGTAGTAGTAGCAGCAGCAGCAGTAGTAGCAGCAGTAGTAGCAAAAGCCAAAGTTGAATCTGTCGCCTGGACAAGAAGTTGTAGGAGTGAAG
>KN470417.1:122627-163055 GCA_000787095.1 Periophthalmodon schlosseri | reverse complement strand
AGAAAATGGATGGATGGATGGATGGCACTTCACCAAAATATTAAAAATAGAAAAAACTAGGCAAGATTTTTTGTAAAATCTTGAATATGTTATATGTTAACTATGTTTGAGTAAAATCAGTAGACTAACCTGTCATAGGCACTTTAACTTGAGTCAGTCAAGACAAATAAATGTGAATTATCTAAATATAGAACCCACAATCATTAAAAAAATCACAGATGAAATAACCTCAAAAATGCCAATTCTACTTCTAGGTCTTTTTTCTAGTTTTTGTATTATTGGCTGGATAAGCAAAATTAACTTGCAGAGAACTTGGTCTGGTTACCTTGGTAAACAGTCACTTGTGCACTTCCCCAAGCTGCACATCATTAGAACCTGTTTTCAAGTGTTCATGAGCATGAGCATATAAATCCAAGTGAGTGGGCTTTTCAGTGTGTTAAACATTATACGCAGCTCCATTTGTCACACACAGATAACAGCAGATGCTTAAAAGAGAAAAATAGATCTTTTCCCATTTGGCGGTGTGCCATCCCTCAAACAAATATTTGTGAACTGGAGAGGATGAAGAAAATGTCCCAGTGTTTTCACATGCGCAGCTGCTCATAAACAGATTATAGTTTATGTCAGAGGCATCTCCACAATCTGCTGCAGTGAAGACAGCCAAACAGAAGCTAAGTCTGATCATGCCAAAAGGTCTGTTTGAACAGATGCCCAACCAACAAAAAAATACCTGAACTTAAGCAACTTATTGTCAGAGGATAACTATAAGGGATTCTATGGATCTTCACATTAAAACTGCAGACTGATATCAATAAGGACTCTTAAACTGTGGTTGTAGTCAGACCAGAGCTGCTCACATAATGAAATGTGCCTTGTTCTGTCTTATGTAACTGTCTTATATGAACAGGTGTTGAAATAATCTGTAATAAACCACAGACTGGTCATACAGTTTATCCAACTCTCTGCCTGTCAACCATTAGTGCCTATTTTTATCATTGGTTAGTGATGGTTTCTGTTCATTTCAGCATTTACAGATGGCTTCAATAAAGTGAATATGAATCTGATCCAGACTACATTCAGACGGAAAACACTATTTGAATGTTTTTGGGCACCTGATTGTTTTGAAGCATTAACGAGTATATCATATTTTTGCCATACCCACCACTAAAATATCACATTCATCGTCTTTCCCACTATGGTAAGTCTCCATACATTTATGTACCAAGGTCACAGTGTGTGCCCCTGACATGCTCCTTCCTCTCAGCACAGCACAGCAGCAGCCCATTATTCCCTCTCCTCTGTAGTCCATGAATATGTGTGGAGTCAGTGTATAGCCAACCAAGAGCAGCTACTCCAGAGACAAAAAAAGAAGGAAAGGAGGAGTAGCTAGAAGTTTAAAATTAAGAACGACACAGTAAGTAGAACAGGAGGATGAAACATGACAGAGCTGCAGTGATCTCCATGATGAGAGCCTTAGGGAAACAAGCACACTGCACAAGAGCTAAATGGCACCAACATATGACACAGTTTCTGTCAGGGCCCCCCCAAGGTGCCTTATGTGACAAATTTAGTGTTCATAAGCCCAGAAAGAGGAGCATATGGTGGAATGTAATATTAATGCTGAGCAAAGTGGCCAATGTCTCAGTGTGGCACAATAGCCCCGCGGTGATTCTCAGAGCATTTAAAAATCAGCTCTCAACCCTAGCACAGTCTAATCCATTAAAGATTTACCACAATGGACATGGACAGGCATAGCAATGGGAATGAGAATAGGGGAAATAATGAGACATTTATACAGGGAAGACAACTATTTGCTGAGCTTACACTAATATTTCTTGTGAAGGGTCCATCATCTATTTGTTTCCATGAAAATGTTCTTTGCCTGCAATGTTGCACAGTATGGTATTAAACCTATTTGTGTCTATTGAGACAAATAGGTGACGCCGCCAGACCAAGTTAGAGGTCAGATCTGTGGAGAAGTGGGCCCACTTACAGAAAGCATTTTTCACAAAACCTATGTCTGTCAATCTTTTAGAGGAAGCAGGCTGTTATAGAGAACAAAAGTAAAAGATGGATGTGGGATGCTGTGTCTAAATCAAAGCGGGGCACCACCATGACACAGAGGGGGAGCAGACAAGGTGCACACAGGGTGAGTGAGAGTTTAGTTAAGCTGCTTCTTGAACACTCCCTTAACAGGTCAAAGGTCAAACCTTCAGAACTGTGTGCATGTGAGCCTTTATGAATAGCAGTGTTTGCTCCCATAGACATTTGAATAGCCCTTTGTTGCACATTTGCAGCTAGCCATGAAGCTGGTGTTAAGTTTGTGTGGTGCATTTCTATGGCGAAAACAGGATCTACATGCATTAAAAACACTTGAATTCAGAATATTAATTTTGTATTTTCAACTGGTTTCAATATCTTCAAATTCTTGAAATTCTGAAAAAAAATGAAACCATTAAAAATAATAAAATGTATTTATATATTCTAAGCACTCAAAAAAAGCTGTTTGATTACCTCTAACAAGTCTAAAAACTGCATCAAACTGAACAAGTCTGAACTTTGAAAGCTCTAAGTTCACACAGTTTTAAAGGTGCACTATGTAACTTTTATTTTCTCTATGGAGACAAGCAGGTGGTGCCCCCATATCAAGTTATAAGTCATATCTGTGGCAGCGACACCACTCAACGTAAGAATGCATGTTTGTCATAGTATTTAAGTAATACAAGCACCTGTAATTGAATAAATGTACAATAGCTATGTTTAACGTCATACTGTGGAACATTCCAGGTAAAGTAATAACATCTCAATTAAAGCAACCTCCATTAGTTACATAGTGCACCTTTAACCATAGCGCACTTTTCCCTTATCATGTAGGCCTCTGTTACTGTTTGCAATGTATCATTTTACTAAAACTCTCAGTTACAAATTGTCTTCTTCAATTTCAAAGTGTTCATTGATACTGCTGTGCTGTTCCTCCGTCATCACAGTCCAGGGATTACAAGGCTTTGACGAGTGACGCACAGATATTCAGGGGAAAGCTCTTTAGGTCATTATGTTTGATAACTCCGCCACAAAAGAACCACATTTTAAAGGTGCACTATGTGACTACTATAGTGGAGGTGAGGGATACTGCTTATCTTCATGGAGATGTTATTGCTTTGCCAGGGATGCTTCACAGTATGACATTTAACTTATCTCCCCATGGAGAAGAGCAAGTGGCAAAGTTACTGGTCTGATCTGTGGAGAGGAGATCCCACTCACAGTAAGAATGCATAGGTAGTTTGTAAACTATAAAAAACACCTGTAAGTGTTTTAATGGCACTGTGAAACATTCCAGGCAAAAGAACCACATCTTTTATACAGTCAAGCAGGTGGCGTGCCTTCCAGAAAAGTTAGATAGTGCAACTTTAACAGCAGAGATCCTACCTTTCTACCATGGTGGAGAGCTGAGTGCACATCTTTAGTTTTGGCCTCCTTCTTCAGCGTCCTCACATTAGATATTGTCCGCTTCACGCTCCTGTCCTCTGGGGCCTCTGCAGACTCGTCCTTGGTTCTGTTGGGCTGAGTGGTGATTTCCTCTTTCGTTACAGTCGGATCTCTCGAGTTCATCTCCAGGTAAACATGCACGCACAACCCCACTGCACAGAGCGCCAACCCTAGACGCAGCAACAGCAAATGTCTCTGTCTCTGCATGCCCATGTCCATCCAAAAGGTGCCCGCGCTTCACAAACTCATTCTGCATTTATCAGGTCAACTCCAAGTTTCTGGCGTTGCTTTCTAACCCATTATTTTACGCTCCAAAGTTATTAAAATCAAGAACACCTCCAGTGATAAACCCAACCACGTGTCAGCATGCATCCCAGATTGTGTGCAAACGGTTTAGCCAGTACAATACGTGCCACCCTCTTTGAAAACTTTAGCAACTCCCTCCTCACGCGCTCAAGTTCCCCCAAACACACACGCCCCTTTCTTTTCTTGTTCTTTTTATCGGCGCACATCGCATACACAGGCACCGCTATGTTGGCGTGTCCCCCTCCTTCGGGATGTCTCTTCCGCCCCGATGACTCTCGAGTTACTCTGAAACCCTATCCTTGGGCGGGACGTGTGCTGCACTAGAAGTTTATGCAGGTCCATATTGGCCTATACTTGTTGAGCTCAAAAATGGACAACATATGTGGAATAATCGGATTTGGAAGCAAGATTAAAGCTATATTTTTTCCTTACATAATTATAGATTGTTGTTATCAATCGTAACGCATGGAGAGATTGGAAGTGCCAACACATTGCAACCCTGATACTTCTATATGGCACCAATGAAGATTCCTCTCTAAGGAAGTGGTACAAGCGACAGAGACCAGCCAAAAGAGGAACAAGTGGTCACTCTACTTTACTGTTCAGAATTAAAAGAAATAGCTATCCCGTCATCTTCAGTTTGTTTATATAAATATCAATAGGCTTACTAAATTTGCTCGTTAAAAATGTTTCTATTATCACTAATCTAAGAAAATAGTGCAGATTTGAATGCACTTCTTGAACACATCCGCGAACCCTTTGAACTTTCCCTGTAACACAGTCCTCTACTGCCCTCTAGAGCACAGAAACGACTCTCCGTAAGTGTAGGGTATTTGAGTCACATTCAGTTTGTAAAGATTAATTATAATATGGTGTAATTCTAAAAAAGATTTAAGAGTAATTATAATTGTTGTCACCTGGCAGTATTATTTGCATTTGTTTATAACAGGTGATTTTCAGATGCACAGATGGATGTTTCTGTAGCACCATCTTGTGGAGAGTCAAATCTGTAAGCATCTGCATTTGGATTGAATGAGGTTAATTTAATTCTTCTGGCAATGGAAACAATGAGACTGTGAGTGAAGAATGCAGTTTGTAGATCACACACAGCATGTTGAAAGCAATGACACGCAGATTTCAATTTATAATTTTCAGTTTATACATAATGCAGTATTTCATCACTGATTACTTTCTCAAAGTAACAAATAAAAGGACAAATACTACTAAGCAGCAATAGGATTAGAAGAACTAGCAGGTTAGTAGTTGTAGTAGAGTATATTGTGCAATTGTAATTACTGATATTTGTATTAATAATCATTTCAAAATGTGACACAGGAAGCCATGGTCTGCTCATTTGTGCAGAGAGCACATAGGGGTATAGTCCAACAGCCGGTCATGAAGAGGCCTCATACCAGTGAAATAGATCTGTGTCACTGTGATGGCAATGGTGATTCATGGTGGATGGTTTATATAACATGGATACTCCCTGATGAATATATTTTAGGATTTTGCTTAACCCATGTTTGTGATGGTCCTAGTGATTACAGTCTCCTGCCTGTTGTATATGTTTTTTTCTCTGAAATGTTTAAAAAAAAAATGCAGATCCATGGACACAAGCGAGTGATGCCACCAGGCCAAGTAAGAAAATCTGTGGAGAGGTGACCCCACTCACAGTAAGAATTGTGTTTCCCAGTGTTTGTTTTGTTTTGCCACAAAAACATCTATGATTGAATTGATTCAAGACAGATAAGTGCTGTGCCTTATCATTCAAGGAAAAGCAATACAATCTCTACAGAGATAAACCAATGTTGGACCTCCACCAGAAAAGTTACATAATGCAGCTTTAATTCTGAAATTCTCAATAAAAGCATACTGTCATGTATGGTTGTTGGTGATGTTGCAATAAGCATTATGTTGTGCAACTTATGTTCAAGATAAGACATTAGAGTGCATAAATTATAACAGATTTTAAGAGTATATTTGTATAAGTATAAAGTAAAAAGTAGAAAGTAATAAGTTACACAATGTCCCCTTGTTGTGCAGGTGTATTTCTGTTGACAGGACAGAACTGGATTTAAATGGGTCAATCCAAAGTGATATTGAACTCAGTGTTATCAATATGTCGACCAGTGGGAATCTGCAGTGTGACAGAAGCAGGTGAAGGTCGCATGGACTGTGGGCATTTGTGTTTACGACCGCAGCAATACTACACATACTCACACAGAATCATACAAACTACAACTAAGTTAACTACAGTAATGACGTCCTCACATAAGTAAAAGTCGAGTTACAGAGGTGGCAGAAGGTGAATTTGTGAGAGTACTATAAACAACCCTCAGAACATAGTTAACATGCCAGTGGTCATCAGAGCTCTGCTAAATACGGCATGTTTTGGACAAATTTAACTTGTTGGAATTACTGTAACTAAACGCAGTAAACAGATATGATTTACATGATACCGGGTAGAAAGGGGCTTTCTGAGTACGCTTTCTAAACATAGGCCTTTAAGTACTGAGGTACTCAGGGTACTTGACTCTACATCAGAAAATAATAATCTTTTGAATAATATTACAGTTACATGAAGGAACAGTTATAGCAATGGCACAATCCCAGTATAGCACGTGTGCACAGTCAGTTTGGATATAAAATATTGAAAATAAAGTGTCAATAAAAAAAAAAAACATACAAATCTGACCAAAACTGTGTAAGTTGGTAAAGTTTTAATTACTTTATTCATGTTTAATATGCCAATGCACACAGAGTCTCCTAGGCAAAGTGTCTAATAGCTTCCCATTAGAGGAAGGCGAGCAGATGGTGGGCCAAAGCCTGCAAAGCAAACAGAGCTTAGTTTGTAGTGAGAGACCTGCTGAGTCCAGCTCAAGCAAGGTGCAGATAAGTAAACACTGCCACGAGTTCTGCACACACCTCCTCAAAATGGCTCCACTTGGAAAACATTACATTTGTATAATGGGGTTTCTGTCTCATGGAGCTTCTGGATGTAAAGGGCTTTGTGCACAACTGAGTTTTAGTTGCATTAATGTGATTGATATCCCTGTATAAATAAAGATAAATGAAAAATGGAAGAAAAAATTGGTATAGGGCTATATAGTCTACTGCTCTAGCAATAAATTAGTGTTACTTTGAAAATGGGGCATTTATTTATAATATTCTTTTCATTCTTGTAAGTAAGTAGGCTACAGAGCAGAAGGCAGATATAGGGGGTAGGTGAAAGCACAAACTGTTTGGGCTCTCAATCTTCAAATGTAAGACAATGCAGTTTTACTGCATGCATGATTCAGTCAAATACTTCTTTGAATAAGTTAATGATGAAGGAGCACCGTAAACACATGGCTAAAAGCTGAAAGTCCATTTTACATAATATATCCCCTTTAATCGTGTATTTGATTGATTTAGCCTAGCTCTAGATTACTAATTTGCCTGACAGGGTTTAACCAAGTTAAGATCACGCCTCCGGGGAAATGTGGGGTGGAGGGTTACTTCTTTAGTGAACTCTGTAAAAGTCAGTGTGCTCCGGGGAAGCTGCTGCTGTGCGCGTCTCCGCGTGGAGCCACGTGAACGCGCCTCGGTGTGCTCTCCAGCTGCGCCTACGCCGTTACTCTGCCCTTTGGGGACTCACGATCAGCGGGAACCTCCACGGGAACCGAGATACTGTTTGAAAATGACCGTCGAAAGGATATTCGACGAGCTCGGACATTTTAAAAGGTAACTCGTTTATAGCCTGTTTTAAATGGAGTTGCAAAGTTTCCATGCTCCTTTAGGTGACCCTACGCTGAACCGTTATCTCGTGGAAGTTGCGCTTCTCTTCATGTTTGCGTAAGTTGCCTATAGCCTGTTTTCCCCGGCCGACCTGTAAATGCACAGAAAGCATACGCTGAATTTCAGTAACCCACCGATTGAGCCAATGTGTGATGCCAGTGCCAATGTGTGAGCTAAACTAGGCTAAACTAAGTTCTAAGCTCAGGCAGCTTCTTTTATCACACCGACTTTGTATATTTTCCGAATCTAGCCAAATGGAATAGGGTCAGTAGGTTATGTTTCTGCGAGTCCTATCTTTGGATATTCCCTGGGATATGTCCAAAATGTGCATCAGATGTATTAGGTTTACTATTATTACCAGCATTGCCTGTCTCTCTTGATTATCAAAATGACTTTTTAACGGTATCTTACGGCTTATGTTTTGGCAAAAACAAGTGTTTAAGGCAAAACTAATGACCTTTTCTTTTGTAATAAATAAAGTCTGAATTGGCTAAACAAGCTAAATAAATAAATAAATGAATAAATAAATAAATAAAATGGAGTTAAGATACAATAAGGTCATCAATAAATTGTATCCTAATAAAATAACATAGTGGGTCTACTTTTAATTACTTATACTTATGCATTATAACTCGATTCACTGTCTGTTACAGTCATACACATTACTATGTTTATGTTTTTCAGATTTCAGGCTTGTCTCTACTTTGCTGCTGTCTTCCAAGCTGTCGCATGTGGAATCCACTACCTGGCCTCTGTATTCCTGGTGGAGACGCCAAACTTTGTCTCCATTATACCTGACAACATCACCGACATCCTCTACGGCAACATAACAGCGTCTAGCATCCAAGAAATCCTGCCCGAGTTTAAAAATGGAAAGAAGGCGCTGGTGGTGAGGACAGACCAGGGAGAGCAGTGGGAGCTGAACAGATGCGAGTGTGCGCTTCGAATCAACCCAACGGAGTTTACCTACGAATTCTATGGCAACAAGAGCAAGAAAGCCTGTGATAGTTTTGTTTATGACCACAGTGAAATTCAGAGCAGCATAGTGACAGACTGGGACTTAGTGTGCGAGGGGGAATGGCTGGCCAAACTGTGTCAGCCCACCTTCATGCTGGGAGTGCTGATCGGTGCCCTGGTGTTCGGAGACATCGCTGACAGGTGAGCAGACTCTGAGTGATGAGGCACAGGCAGAATTGTGTTTCCACTGTAGTGGTATTCAACAGAGGAGGGTGTAAATTGTACTTGTTTGACACACTGGACACGTAGTCTGGGGGCTCCATATAAGGAGGCTCTTGTCTCTCACAGCATGGACTGAAAAATGAAATATTCACTGTATTTGAGATTTTACTTGAGTTAGGCTGTAGTGACTCAGTAGTAGAGCATTGGTTTGTGGTTCAATTCTGGCTATAACTGATGCTTAGGCCATTGTGTCTTTGGGCAAGACACTTGTCTTGCATCTGCCTTGCCTAGTGTCTCTGTATACTGATGTTTGAATGTTGAGAATTTACTCCAACCTGCAGCTTGTGTTTTGTTATTTAACATGTACTGTTCCAAACAACTAAACAAAAAGTTGAAGTACGAGCTCTACAGACCACACATCACTGAAGTCTCTTTCTTATGAAGGGAGCAAAGACTGGAAGAAGCATGTTTTGAATCAGGCACACATTGCACAGGCCGCATTTAAGGAGGCCACATTTAGGAAGCCAGATTATATTAAGAAGCAGGATGCAATAGGTTGTTCCCCATGGGTATGATGACTGTAGACTGACGGAAACGAGCCTACATAGGCATCTGTGCCTACATGGGCTAAGTTCTGCTGAAGGACACTACAACAGTATGCTCAAGTCAATGAGCCATTGTCCTTTGTTCAGTCAGAACCTGTATGCCCCCATGATTTTATGAAGGTGTGACTGTTCATGCAGTGATTTTCTTAGGTGTATTGTTAATAGTTGAAATATTTACTTTTGCATAATCTTCATATTTTTGTACATGTTTTCAGGGTGGGCCGTGTAAAGGTTATGATGCTCACCAGCCTTTGCCAGTTTGGGTTTGGAGTGGCTGTTGCTTTCTCTGCAAATTACTATGTATTTGTGGTGCTTCGATTCCTTCTTGCAATGGTGAGTATGCATACTATCACTGTACACATTATTTGTGAGTCAAGTACTGGGCAAAGTAGCTGCTATAAACCAGGTTTATTTTTTTAAACTTACGTTTTTGTTCTCCCCTCTTGTTTTGTTAAAATTAAAATAACATATTTACATATTTCTAAACGCTTTATGACACAGAGTCATGAGTATAACAGGTCTTGCCGTCTACAGAGTGGGTCTGCTTCTTGCTGTACATTGCTCTTGACTCTTTTTCCGTTGCCCCATCCCCCAGGTCTCTACTACAGCTGTTGTTTTCACATAGAGCCAGAGCCTGAGATACTCCAGTCTGCTCCCAACACTGGCGGGCTCCTTAGCCCACTTGGAGTGTCAGATTACTGCCATATGTTTACCAGTGTGATTTTTAGTTTTAATAGATTTCTAGTAATGAAAATATATCATCTGTTTATGTTTCTCAACACACAGTATGACATTATAACCTTATGTTTTTGATGATATTTTCTCTGTGGCACAATGACTTCTATTTACATTTTGTGTTATCACAGTAATGTGTGAGCTTGTCTGCTGTTCTGCAGGTGTCCAGTGGATACTTGGTGGTGGTTTTTGTCTATGTGACCGAGTTCACTGGCATTAAGGTGCGCACCTGGACCTCCATGCATGTACATGCAGCCTTTGCAGTGGGCATCATGGTGGTGGCTCTGACCGGGTACTGTGTGCGAGTGTGGTGGATCTATCAGATCATTCTCTCCACCTGCACATCACCCTTCCTGCTCTTCTGCTGGAAGTTCCCTGAGACGCCCTTCTATCTGCTGGCTAAGGGCCGATACAGCGAGGCCCAGAGCCTGCTGGACAACATAGCCCGAGTAAATGGGATGGAGTGGAGACTAAGAGCAGAGGAGCTGATGGAGCCGGAGGAGAAGAATGGAACTGCTTTGCTGCAGAAGGAGGCTCAGTCAACATCTCAAAATGAAAAGAAGCTCTCCATCCTGGACCTGTTTGGCAGCTGGAGGATGACAGGACGTACCTGCACTGTGTGGGCCATCTGGTTCATCGGCAGTCTGGGCTACTATGTCTTCTCTTTGGGCTCCGTCACCCTTGGGGGGAACCAGTATGTCAACCTGTTTCTTGTTGGTGAGTAGGTCTCATTTCTCACATCTACAGAGAATCTCTACAGAGGATCTCTGTCTAGTCCTTCAGGTGTTACTGGAGATTTCTGTCTGTATTGTCAGTACCAATCAATTATACTTGTTAATCTGCATTGACACAGGTATTGTAAAATAAACATGGTACATAAGGCTACTGTGAGTTTGATTACATCTGCCCTCAATCCTGTCACCTGTTGGGCTGCTATAGAAGAAAGTGAATTGACGTGCAGTGCTACCAGAATCCACAATGTCTCAATGGGGTTTTGATAGTTACATTTTGAATTTAACCTTATGGAAGTGAAACTACTTACTACACAATGTGCAGTAATAATATAACTATTAGTCTAGTCTAGGGATGGGACAATAAACAATAATATCATTTATCATGATACAAAAGGTAGACAAGAAAAAAGCTACTTATCCCTGATGATTTTTTCTAGATCATTGTTGTTTTCACTTATAACTAAGTACAATAAAAAGTACAATACTATAACAGTTTAAATATGGAACCTCTTCTATCATATTAAAATCAGAATTATTCATATCCATATAATTTTAAAACTGCCAGCAACTTTAATAATTGTGATATAATCGTTAATCGCAATTATTTTGGCCTTGATAATTGTGACACCAAATTTCAATATTGCCATGCCTAGTCTAGTCTAGTCCTTTCATAAAACAAATATTATTTTGCAATTATTATGCAACTAGGTCTCACAATACCATTACAGACATGCACAGACTGAGAGAGCTGCTGTCGAGGAAGCTTTCAGTTATTTCAGTGGTGGTCCAGATTGAGTATCATAGTGTTGAATATCTTCTGACCCCCATCCCCTGCTGTGATTGGCTGGTGCAGGTCTAGTGGAGCTTCCCTCTTATCTGATTGGCTGTTTTGCCATGGACCGGATTGGGAGGAAGAGGACTTGCGCCCCTGCTCTGCTCTTGGGCTCCGTTGCGTGCATACTCATCATTGTGGTGCCTGCTGTACGTATCCAATGCACAAGGGACATATGTGGAATTTGTCTGAAACACTCACTTGTTTATGGCTAGTTTGGGATTGACCCAAGTCCTTATCTGAATGTCAATACGACCTCTGACCTCAAAGGGCTTTCTAATCAATAATGGAACATGGACAGTCTTTCTGCTCTCTCAATTTTCATCTTATTTGATGCTCTTCAAGGCTAACTCTAAAGCTAACTCCGCAACAGGAACCATACCCACATACGACACTTATGTAACTTACCTTAGTCAACGTAAACATGACAGCTTTGCAAACATACCAGAGAACAAAAGTAGCACATTCAAGCCATAAGAGTCTCGGAGTTATATTTCTGCAGATAGATTAGCTTAAATATGAACTAATTAAAGTCCCACTTATAATGCTAGACAATACAATAACAATATTATTTTAAATGGGAGAGTACTATTTTGTCCTCTGTCTTTGAAAAAAACATACTCCATGTGCGCACATCTGTTTCACTCAGATAACACAACATTTCCTGGTTTGACAAATCAATAATAAGACAGTTTGTTTACACTTTATTATCTGTTGCTGTTGAAATCCATGATGTATTTGTGCTCTTTACAGGACATCCAGCCTCTGACTGTTGCTTTGAGTATGATTGGAAAGTTCTCTATTGCAATTGCCTTTGGTCTTATCTACCTGTACACCTGTGAGCTTTACCCCACCATCATCAGGTAAAAAGTGACCTTTCATCAATATGTTGTTATGAATCTCCCTAATAGCAAAAGAAAAATTAAATTCTGTCAACTGGACAAAAGTTTTAGAGTGAAAATGTTTCACTCTAAAACGTTGGGTGGGTGGTGAAACTGAAGACTGCTTTTTCAGTTCTGGCCAGATTGCTGGTGGACACTGCCTTATATCTATCGGAAGGGAGGCGCTAACTACCCTGAAACTAACACAATTATTTATTGACAGTTTCTGTTTGTTAGCCAAGTCTATTGAACTACACCAAGTGTGAACTGTGCCCGAGTCATATTGTGCATAACCGTTCAGGCCCCTAATGAGTGCTCTCATGCCTTTTAGCACTGGCTATCACTATTGTTTTCCTTTCCATTTAGATCTGAGGATGGAGTTATAAATAGGAGATAAAGGAATGCTAGGTGAAAAACCTTTCGGACAGTGAACTCACACAGACAGAGAAAGAGGAAAGAGGTACTTTCTAAAGGACTGAACTTCTCTGTAACATCTAACCAGACTGCCACAGTGGACTACATTATAGCAGCCAGTGCCATTAGAAACAATAACTTCCAGAGACAGAAGCTAGAGAAACTTTACTTTAGTTTCTTTAGAGTGAAAGTAACAGCTGCACTGAGCGATGTCAAACCTCCTCCAACATAACATTAGAGGAAAGGAAGACAATGGCTGCTCTAGAGAAGGACCACAGCATCAACATTTTGCCAGCTGACAGAGAGAGATGCACTGTGATCCTGAACTCAGCTGATTAGGAGGCTAAGGTGAACAGCCTGCTCAGTGACACTACAAGGAGGAGACTACTGCAGGATACTAAGCTAAAAGAGAGAACTAAACTGTCACCTGACCAAATCTGCCGACTGCTGGAAATTTACAATACCACAAATTTAAAATACCACATATTTTCAGCTCAAAGCGAACTTCTACAGGCCAATCCACGACTGTGCCATGGGCTCACCAGTCTCTATTATTGCAAACTTATATATAGAGCAATTTGAACAGACAAAATTCAAGATCTGGAATCCTTTACTGCACATATTAATGCTGTGGATCCGAACATCTAGTTCACATGGGAAGAGGCCAAAGAGAACAAATTGGCCTTTTTAGATTGTGCAGTAACAATAGGAGAGGACCAGCAACCCCAGGTAGAAGTCTTCAAGAAACCCACACACACTGACCAATACCTGCTGTTTGATTCACACCAGCACAAACTTGGAGGTATTTGACCATTACAACACAGGGCTCAAGTGGTTCCTGTAAGCACAGAGGGAAAAGTGAAAGAAGAACAACACGTGCAGAAAGCCCTCTCTGCTTGTGGATATCCAAAATGGGCTTTTAATAGATCTAAGAGAGCCAAAAAACAGAACAAAGAATCAGAACCTAGAAGGAAAGGTGTAACCTGTATCCTTACACAGCTGGTGTGTCTGAAAAGCTTCAGAGGATTTTCAGACAGCATGAAATCTCAGTCTATTTCAAATCTTTAAGACAGAAACAGATTCGCCCAAAGGACAAAACCCAGAGCCACAAACAGAGCAATGTGGTCTACTCCTTTCACTGTAGTGAAGACTGCAGTGAGCTTTATATTGGAGAAACAAAACAGCCACTCCATAAGAGAATGTACCAACACCGTCGCAAGAGCTCCTCAGGACCCCAATCCGGTGTACATCTCCATCTCAAAGCCACTAACTACTCCTTTGAAGACAGTGAGGTACAGATCTTAGCCAAAGAAAAGAATTGGTTTGAGGGGAGTTAAAGAGGCCATTTTTGTTGGGAAAGAAATCCATCTTTGAACAGGAACAGGGGGCTTAGACATCATTTATCTCCTATTTATAACTCCACCCTCAGACCTAAATCAAAACAAGGAAACAATAGTTCTAGCCAGTATTCTAATAGGTGTGAGAGCACCCATTAGGGCCCTGAACGGTTATACAAAATATGACTCACACGCACAGTTCACTCTTAGTGTAGTTTAGTAGACCTAGCTAACAAACAGAAAATGTAAACAAGTGTCAGTTTCAGTGTTGTTAGCTCCTTCCTTCACATAGATATAAGGCAGTGTCCACCAGTAATTTGACCAGAACTGAAGAAGCCACTTGGATGAGCAGCGAAACATCTTTGCTCAAAAACGTTTGTCCGTGGACAGAATTGAATTTTTCTTTTGCTATGGATCATATCTGGATGACTGAGAGATTACACAGACATCGATTCTCCCTAATATTGGAGAAACTTGACCATAATTTGGGCCAATTCACAAGGAAGCCTGGGAAAAATGGTCTGAGGTCTACTTCTTGCTGATCTTAACTGTCCATGGTTTTTGCAGGTCTCTAGCTGTAGGCAGTGGCAGTATGATGTGCCGCGTGGGCAGTGTAGTGGCTCCATTCTGTGTGTACCTGGCTGATGTATGGATCTACCTGCCACAGGTATGTTGGAACCATGAACGGCTCATTTATAAGTAATTTACAGAGGATGCTTGGAATTACATCTGATTTTCTCTCTTACAGTTAATTGTTGGAATTCTTGCTTTTGTTATTGGAGTGTTAACCTTTATGTTGCCGGAAACACTTGGAAAACCCCTGACCTCCACATTAGAAGAGGCTGAAGCACTGGGACTGGAGCCCAAAAAGAGGAACGCTCCTCAGGACTGTAAACACGGGGAGGAGAAGATGGAGATGAACCCACATAACGACACAGTCTGACCTGTGTCTCTCTGAACACCTCTGCTTTGGCCTGGTGCTGATGCTCATTAAGATGTTTTTTTTGTACAACCGGTTCTTTGTTTATGTGAGACCAACAGCAAAAAAACTTTTAATGTGTACATCCTTTTCAGTATTATTATCAAGAATATGTGTGCAACCAATGACTGTATATAGAAGTATATATACAGTCTACGGTCTCACCAAAAGATATGAGCCAAATCAAATATGAGTTTATATTGTAATTATTGTATTTTTTGTTTTTTATTTTAAGATGGTACTTGTCATATTTCTCTTGCTGTTCAGTCCAAAAGAGTTAAGTTAGTCATCATAACTAGACAACAAGCATCCAGTGAATATACCACAGTCAATACAACGTCAGTGTTCTTTTGGAACAAGCTTGGCATTACTATGTTGATCATGTTGACCACATCACTGACACTTTTGTCACTTTAAAATCCTTCTTGTGCCTTACAATCAAAACAATAATTATATTATATTGTATTGCTTTTTGAATGCCCATTTGTATAATGCTGGCAGTAAAGATGTATTGCTTTTTGTGAACAGGTGAAGTAATTCATAGACTCTTGGACCAAAGGCAGTGATCAAAATTTTTGAACTGGATTGCTCTACACTAGTACTCAGGTCTGTGACAGATTATATTTTTATCTGAAGGATAAATAATGATGTTTAGTTTTTTTTTGTTTTTAGACATTTTTATGAATGTCTTTATTGAAATAAAAAAGTCCACATTGACACTTACTATTAATGTCTCATTTTTAAGTAGCGCTGCCTGAATAACAATGTGTCTTTTAAGTAATGAGGTTGGTAGTGCCTTGTAGTATAAAAGTGTCAATAATATTAATATTATAATATTTGTCACTAAGGAACTGCATGCTGGCCGAGGGTTTTGTAGATGTTCAAAGCTTTCTATTCGCTGGTGGAGAGGAGGTAACCCACTGCCCACCCAGAGCACCACCCAGCTCCTCAACAAACCCTCTTTGTTCAAATTTGGAGGGAAACGTTGCATGTTGGTCTTTTGCATGTTGGTCTTTTGCATGTTTTCCTGTGAATATATTTTAAAACCTCAGGAATAGTCACTTTTTACATTATTTGGCCATTATAATATGCAGATTACCAGACTACTGGGTGATTGGTGTTGCCACTGATACCCAGTTGACCTGTTCACCCAGGTCACCTGGGTATCTGTTTGTGGACATAAAAGGACTGAATGATCTGATGTGTGTGTAAATTACCACTTGATCTAGTGCATGGATCAGTTGCTGGCCAGTGTATGTAAGTCATTATATCTAAGTATTCCAACTGTATTTCATATTGGTAAGGTAAATACTGTATATAGAGTTAAGTTTTTAAGTGAGGTTGTTTATTTACACAAACAAACGGGTTTCATGCAACATGGAACATCTTCAACCAGTATTAGAGCACCACCCATTACACCCCCAATGCATTAAAAACACCTGGTATTCACAGCGGTCTTCCATCCCAGCAATAAGCAGGCCCAACCCTGTTTAGCATTCAAGATCAGACAAAAAAGAGAGGGGCAAACTGGCTCAGACTTCTGCAGTAGCTCTTATCATAAATAAGTGAAAGAGGGTAAGTTGATGTTATCACCACAAGAGGGCGGTGTTGTATAATAAGTTGACACCACATAATCAAAAACAGTTCAACGCTGGAGAAAGCATAGTATCAGAAAGAGAAAACAAACAGCCAACCGTAAAGCAGAAAAATAGATGACATTTATTTTAAAATCGTTGAGAGGACTGTTTATATTTGTATGTCACTAATATTTTGTCATACTGTAGCCATCAAAAACATTTTTCATTATTCAACTATTATTTTCTTCCTGAGAATCTTCTGTGGAATGTGAATACAAAATAATAAATTAAATGGCATAAACATGTGGCAAAACAGTAACAATGTACAGGTAAAAGTTGTTGAAGTCACTTAGCTTATGGTTTTAAATGCTGCCGGAAAAAATAGAATTACTGTTGATCTCCAGCTTCATCCTATATTATGTGATTATTGATTGTATTTTCCAAGTTTTTCAAGCAAGACCTACAAAATGTGTTGTGTATTGGGTAATAATCTTTACTGTTGGTTTGTATTTGGCAACTTTCTTGTTAAATTTGAAGCTTTGGATTAGCATTAACTTAATGTTTTATGCTGTATTTAATATGCCAAGAATAAAAAACAAACAGCTAGTATAGCCATGTTTCACACACACATACATACACACATGGTTTGAATTCTCTGAATTCATAAGTGAGTGCTTTTTGATAACCCTCATTTGTACCTAATATTATTTTAAGATACCAAAAAAAAGATGTTACACAGTGGATTTAGACTCATCCACAGCAGGTATTCCAGTTATCTGTCCATCCTCTCTTGTCACACAGTGATCCTCATCTCTCCTGGAGATTTCTGAGCTGGACTAAACTCCAGCCAAATTCCACATGAGCGCCACCATTTTGTCCGTCTGGTTTTAGAGGTGAGTCTTGTTAAAGGAGTCAAATGCGCTCAAAGATTCAAGCCCTTTTCTGTAGCAAAAGCATGTTCCTGATATCAGGACATGGCTTCTCACATCTGGATGGGCCAGCTGTTAGCGTCCTCTAAGGCATTGTCCAGCTCCTCGTCTTCATCCAGAGGCTCTGGCGTTCGTATGGCCAGCTCACGCAGGAATTCCGGAGAGTAGGCTGGAGGCCTAGCCTCGGACTTGAGCCCAATCTTCCTCTTCAGGAGGTGAAATTGGTCTCGGATGAAGTTGTAGAACTCATACTCATAGCTCATGCGGTGATACAGAACCTGCAGAGCTTCCAGAGTGGGGGTGTATTTACGCACTGTGCTCGTCAATTTCCCCATCTTCATATAGTCTGCACAGAAAGAGCAGAGACAATGATGTATTCACTATACCAGTCAACCATGCAACCATTTGACATCATTTTATTGGTTGCTGTTGATAACAAGGAGTAACGTAGATGTTTTAATGGATCTGCAAAGTGATACATAGTGATGCGCAAATACATAACTGGAAATTTATGATACTTGTCTCACTACAAAAACAAAACAAAAACACCATACATCTAATATCAGGCAATAGGTGTGTTGGAGTCAACTTTTGGGTTAGTGGGTGATTGTTAAACCACTTAGCCACTGCTTCATTATATAAAGTGTTCTCTACAAGGTCCAACCACCACTTAAAGCAACAGAGACTTGTAAGTGCCACTATAATCTGTTTGTTTTTACAGATTAGAGGCACACATCAGTGATTAGGTTTGTGCCCTGTAGTGAATTGACTACCAGGTTCTTCAAAGTAGAAGGAGAAAATGTAATTAAATGAAATCCTACCAGGACCCTTGTAGATATCGACGGCCCCTGAGAAGTATTGTGGTAAGAGTCGTTCTAAAAGGAGCAGGACATCTTCCAGTTCCTCCAGAATCCCAACGAGAAGGTAGTTCTCAATGACGTTCTGTTTGGCCCTTTCCAAAGCCCACACTCCCGGCTCCCTGGATCAGAAAGGTACATTATAAATCATGCACCGCTTAAACATTACAGACAAAATGTTCCCTGAAGTTACCTGCACTTTGGATGCTGTCCACAAAAATAGGGAATAATATAGAATATCCTGGGATTGGAGCATTCCGGGTAATTCTCTAGGATGCACACGTTGATGTCCTAAAACAAAAGGAACTGTTAAGACCAAACTATTATCAGACAACTGTAATTGTGTATTTTGCCACTAGAGGGAGCACTTAGCAAGGATTTGTCTGCATGTAGCAGCCGGTATGTTTACCAGAAATATATGTATATATTCTGAGCTAAAACCTGCAGAAGTTGAAGTAATAGTAGTGACGTTTACAGCAGCAGCAGTAAACATCTTTTTTTTTTAGCAAAAGAATACTTGTTAACCATGTAGCTAGATTATACTTAAGAAGTTGGAGTATTTTTATCCCCAATTTGAGTAAAAACTTCACCCATGCTTGATCATTTGAAGTGATTATAGCTGCCTTTTAGACAACACTGGACATGTGTTGTACTTTATGAATGACCTGAGAGCAGCAGCTTAATAATAAAACAGTGAATGATTAAAAACACACAGAGGAGTGGAGCGAGCCAAACACTGTGAACTGTGGAACCTACATCCAAATCCATGTCAGCTGACGTAAGCTCTAAATACAGCAAAGGTCCTGAGCAACCAGAACAACACTACAGTAGCTTACGTGTATTATATATATATAAACACTGACATAAAGAGGAAAGGATAAACCATTAGACATTGTTATACGCAGGCGATATATGCTCTGATAAAGTCTGCATTAAACAGTGCCATTTGTCACCATCACAGGGGCCCACATGGACTGTTGGACTGTGACAGAGATGAAGTGCTTTCTTAGATGCTCCTGGAGGACACAGCACAAGAGGCTAAACAAGAGAGCACTTCACTGAGGCTCTGGTGTCTTCAATGAAGGTCATTTGTGCATTACTGAATACTCAATACATAACCTTCTATAGAATGTTACTTTTTGTTGAATATAAGTAATGCAATTATTATAAAATCTGTATCTTCATACATTTACTAAACCTTGCTCAATATACAGATTATATTACAGAATGCCCCGAGCAAGAAAATGTATATGTTCATTAGTTATAAAAGTGTTATAAAAGGCATACATGCATACCACCACATACAACCTCATGTGTATATTGTAAATACTTTTTTGTATTTTGTAGACCAGGCACAATTAGTTATCTTCCCATTCTGCATTTTGCATCCTGTTCAACCATGTAAGCATATTACATGTGCTTATATCCCATAGCTTCTCAGTGACCTTTGAAACCTTGAGCTTACTGTAACATGAAGTAATGCTGGCTCCATTCAACTTAAGTGCAATATCCGCTGTCAGGATATTGAGCGGTGGCACTTGTCTCATTCATGTACCACTAACACATCATTGTGTGTGTTCACAAAGTCACCAGGGGAGTTGCACACTGACTTAAACTTACTAAAAGATGCTAATCCTTTATTGCTATACTGAGTATAGCTCTTCTCTTAGTTAACTCATTAAGTATGGGAATTCTTTAATGCTTTCTATTGATTCTACTTGAATGATATTGTTTTGTGCTGCAGACATAGATTCTTATCATACTTGTTGTATCCTAGATAAAGCACTGCGCACAGCCATAAATAAAGATGAGACAAGTGCTCAGTCTGCTCTTTGCGCCTGTGGCACAATCCTGTAGTACAATTATACAATTAAACTTTATATTTTCTGTCTGTCTTACTAAAGTGTTCCTGTGTTCTACTGAAGAATGTTTTTGGCGAACAGTGAAGCAAACCAAAGCACAGCTTTTCAAAGAAACACAACAAAACCCGGAGGTACCTTCAGCCCAAAACAGAGCACCTTTGTATTGCTCTAGAGCCTGGGAAAATACTGCTGTTTAAGGCACGCTGCGTTTTAAATACTTATGTAAATAATACTTAATAAATATCGAAATACTTCGTAAATATCCCAGACAAGTTGAGCATAATATAAGGACACATTCAATTCAAAATAGTGAAGTATTGCAAAAGATGCCACGTTTGGAATTATGAGGAAAACCGTGGTGTCTGACGTGAACTTGTCTAGTTCCAGGGTAAATTTAATACTGAATTCCAGTTTTAAAGCTCAAAGTAGCAACTGCTCATGATGCCATTCATAAGTGGCCCTATATCACAATGCTGCAAAACTCTGTATGTCACTGAAATCAATAGAAACATGTAGATATACAGAATGAAATAAATCATGCATTGTAACAGGAAGTGACAACTGCAACCCTATTCCCTCTCCAACATGGCCTCCATCCAAAAGCCTCTCCTGTGGGACAATACTGAGTGCCCTTGTGTCCCAACATTTACGAGACCCCTGGGAACATTGCCACCACGCTATCTACACAATCAACCGGTGCACAAAACGCACTCTTTAGCCACAGCATTAGCATATTATAGAGCCCCAGCATGCACACTCGCTCACATTGTCCCTAAACTCACTGTGGATTATACCAATGGAGCTTTCAAAGTGGCAGAAAAAGAGCCTAATCTAAAACAAGCTGAATGGACTCCACCAGGAATTAAATTAGTGCGACTGATGATTCCACATTTTAACGGTTGCACAAGGAGAGCGTGGGAGTGCTAAACCCAGGTCAAATACCAGCTACAATTCAGTAGTGCAGTGACTGTCAACGTTTCACAACTGAAATCTAAAATGACTCTGATTTTAAATAAGACTAAAAGGAACAAAGCACAAAAGTAGTGTAATTTGTCACAATACTAAAACTAATAAAGTTCTAATTCAAATAAAGATACTACCCATTCTAAAAATACTCAGAAAATGTCTAATTTAGTCATAGTGTGTCATGTATGTGATTTATGTGTCTAGCTTTGATACTATTTTTAGAATAGATTTTCACAACAGGTAACAGATCTCAAACCAGTACTAAACCGAGCTGAACACAAGTTTGAACAGACCCAAAAATAAGTAATAACACGATTCCATTTCTTTCCCACAATTTAGAAAATTAGAACCAGGTAAAACATCAAAGCAAGGACTAAACCAGGTTTAAGTTAAGACAACATTAGGACATAACGAGATCTAAACCAGATCTAAACTAGATCTATGCGGTAATAAATAAAATCAGCTTTGAATGTGGAACTTATCAAAAGATTCCCCCATGTAACAATTTGAGCACCACTGTTTTGCGCATACAACAAAGATATGCAAAAACGTGTCCTTAAAATGGCGTTTGCTGAACTGATGATGAGTGAATAGTGTTGTTAAACCTGAGGCAAACCTTCGGGACGGATAATGTTTAAAATGACAAGACAAGTTTAAACTCGATTTGTACCAGCCAACTCCTCCTTTATGATGTGTGAATGTCAGACAGGCCCAACCAAATCTCGCCTATAACAGCATTAGAAAGCAGTGTGGGAACTTGGAGTGCAGGACTGGTTTAGATGCAGTAATTTGAACATAACATGTACTTTCATGAGTATATCAGTCGATTATACAAGCACATAGTTGGAGGATGGTTTTCCTGGTATGGGATGGCCCGTTCTTACGCCTGAGGAGACCAGTCTAGCCAAATCAACTTTATTACAGCGCATACAGATTTCAAAGAGAATCTATGGCTTCATGTTCCTTCATATACTGTGTGTTTAATGTGGGGCCATGTTCTCTCAAATTATCATTGTTGTAATGTCATCTAATCAACTGGCAAAATAAAATAGGAAAAAATGTGCATCAAGTGTAGAACATATATATAATGGACACCCAAACGCTAACATAGCATTATTCATTCACGCCATACTATATACATTGTAGCCACAGCTGCCCTGGTATAAACTGACAAAAGTGAGGCTGCCGATCTTCGCCATTTGCCCCTCCGACCACCACTACTCATGCACACCACATTCATACTAGGCATGTGAGTGTCTTGCTTAAGGACACAACAACAGTTTCCACCAGAGCCACTGCTGCCCCACTGTAGCACCAGGTATTCCCAGTGGTCTCCCATCCAAGTACTAACCAGGCCTGGGCACTGACAAGTTGATCTCCTAATTTAGGTAATGGTAAATGAGATGTAGCCAGTACATATGATACACTCGGATCACTTGTATAGATAATTATACTAGATAATGTATGCATGGAGCAATGCATGGAAAATATATTTAAATAACTTTTTGTTACTTGTCCAATATATATAGTGAATTGCACAGTGAATTGGAGATGTTTTTTTGAGTTCTGACAGAAGGTGTTCATGTGCCTCAGGAATGTATGGCCCACGTAGACCAGGTTCCACTGTGGTCACTGTTCTTTCATTCACACCTCACATACACACAGAGTGCATACAGTACAGTATAGTGGCACTGGGGCAGGCCCGGCTAATGCCCTCCAGGCATTTAGGATTTATTTAGCCCGGACCCCAACTCCCCAGAGCTCACCACTGTGAAACCGATACACTGTGGACACAAAACCAAACATGTGACCCCCATTAGGACTGACGTTAGGAAGTAACACTAACTGACTTTCACTTTGAAATCTAATTACTCTGTGTTTATCTGTCTGGGTCCCACTGGCCTTATTACATCTGGACCTTCTCACCTTTTTGGGGTACTAACTGATCCTATGAAAATGAGCACGCAAATTCTGTACACAAGTAAAAGTACTCATTCTTGTTTGGAATATTACGTGAATGGAAAAGTAATAACCCAATGCTTTCCACACTCCTCTCCAATGTGGCTATACTCCATCCTATCAATAAAAGTATACTATGAAAAAAGATATATAAAAACGAGTACTTGTTGACACTACTGCTGGTTAAAGTGGAATATTAGAATATGTTTCCACACACATGTCAAGTCAAACTACTTTCACTTCTTGAATAAAAGTATCTAGTTACTTTTCACCTCTGACTGTATAAGCACACAGGTATAGCATTAGTCAGTCCATATACACACACAGCCATACTCTGTGCAGAGAGGGGCCTCAGTGGTCTGCATACTTTATTAACTCAACTCACATGCTCCAGACTCTGGGGAGAACTGTGCAATACTTAATTACAGCCAGTCAGGCTCAAGGCAGAGTGACATAGGCTCCTCCTGCTAACCTCCTGGTATGGCCTAGTTTAAAGTGCACTATAGGCCAGGATCAGTGCAAGGCTAATTGGATCAAAATACAGTAGATTTGATCGAGGGTATGAATGAGTTATGACGCAAATCTCTAATTAAAATGATTAGTATCAAGTTAGACGTATAGTTCATGTAAAGGTCCCTCATGGCTCAATCTTAGGGCCTCTTTACTTTGAATAAATACATTTTTAGTCCTTTTATTAATTTGCTGTTAAATTTTAAACTGGGATATTAGTGTATTATTCTGTTGCGTTAAAAAATAAATTAATATATGGATTTCTATAAGATATGTATCTTACAGCAATCCTGTCTGATAGCAAGATATATACAGACATATCATATAGCAATCCGTACATTGATTTATTTTTTATTTATTGAAAAAATAGCAAAACTGGTATTAGGGGAGCTGACTGTTAACACAGCCTGAATAGAGGTGTTCAACAGGCCCTTAGTGGCAGTGATAGTGCTACTTGAAACTGGAATTTTCCAGTATCAATTCATAGTTGAGGAGTGAAGTGGTCATAAACACCAAGCTTAAAGCAAGTGGTGACATAATAGTCCTCTGAGAAACTGCACAGAACCTTAGGTCTAGTTTCTGTTCATACAATGTGTTTACAAGCTCTCATCCATGTGTTTTTGTGTTTTATGCATCGCCAATGGGTGGAGAGGAGCTTTTATGCTTAGAATGCTAATCTCCAGTAATTCTTCTAGCAGTTATGTCACATAATTATGGTTAGGGGTAAATTGCAGTTTAAATAAAAACTACTATGTCATTTCTTGTGTAAGGATACCAGCTTGGAAGTGGAAGAATTATATAAAGTGTTACCAAGTGGTCTAATTTAAATCATTGAAAGTACTGTCACTGCAAAGATTACTCACATTATAGTAAAAGTTATCTATTTGGGTAGTGTCTACTGCTAGGATAAAATTAAGCATATTAATAACGCAACAGCAACTATACATATAGTGATACTGCTTCAACTATTCAGCTTTCTCAGCTACTACTACTACTACTACTATTACTACTACTACTATTCATCACTATGGTAAAAAGTTTGTTTTTTCTGCAGTTTTGTAGCTATTGAGTTTTTTTGTTTAGTTTCTTACCAAGTATCGCTCCTCATCCTTCATGTTGGGAGTTCGTAGGAGGTGGAACTGCTCTCCTCTGAAATCCCCAAACCTTCTGAAGAAGTAGTTTGATAGGAAGCGGTTGATTGGGTCTCGAATTATGTTGAAATAAACTGGTTGCTCTATTTTAAAACTGCAACACAAATGAATGAATGCCAATAAATACATAACAGTAACCCATTTTTAGAATACGTGTGAATATGTGTCTTATACCTGGTAAAGTTGAGAAAGTGAACGTGTCTTGTGTACAGAAATGGCTCTGGGATTGAAGTGATGTTCTTCATGAGTGCCACCTGTAAATACCAAAGTAATGGTTAATCAAAATCATTTGCACAGTAAAGCATACTATGGAAAGAACAGACACAAACAAATTAGTGAGGTGTGACACGTTGGTTATGAAACATGTCCACAAATGATAGAGGAGAAGATGAAGATATTGAGGTGGCCGATGGTTCTGCTGCTGGTGGAAAATGTAATACAAAGCTGAAATTAAGAATGAATCGCTGAAGATAATTGGATGAGGGGTAAAGGTAAAAGCTTGTGATTGGCTGAGAGTGGCAGCTCAGGTTACTAAAAGTAAGAACAAGGTAATACAGTTTTGTGGTTAAATTTATGCCAAGTTTTTATGACCCCTGCATAAATAATAAGTCAGAAGTTGGATTTTAAGTAGAAATTATAAAGCCACTATTCAAGTTCTTTCCATCACTATGATTCAATAATATAATCATTCATCTCCATAAATCTACTTTTCCAGCACTCAAGTCAAGCTCAGGAAATCCAACAAGTTTTCCACATTCCTCCCTCATCACAGAGAATGATTGGCCAAAGAGTTTCATTGAGAGAGACTGACATCAGCCAAAACAAACCTGTCCCATCACAAAAATGTTACGTCTATACACTCCATCACCTTTTGTTATGTCAGACCTAACTAGCTCTGTATGGGAGGTCTTCAGCACTTCATACAATAACAATTACTGTGTTGTGTTATTTTCCAGCACATATAATAATTAATTTGCGTGGGTGAGACAGAGAGAATTACTGTGTATAGATGTTTCTTTCATTTAATATGCTTTATTTTAGATCTAATAAAACATTGGTGCTTCAGTAAAACAATAATTGGCTGGAAAGTCTACAGTAATTGCAACTTTTAGGACTAAAACAGATAGCAATACTTGTCATTATCTATTATCACTACTACAACTACTACTATTGAGTTGATGCCACTTCCAACTGGCTGATTTCTGGCTTTGTTTTGTTTTTTTTTTTGCAACAATTCTGAATGCATTGGACCCAGAAGTGACATCACACTTAACAACTCTATGACTACTACTACAACAATTACTGATTCTGCAACTGCAACCGCTACTACAGCAGCAACAACAACTGCTATTAAAGCTGCTATTACTGCTGGAGGTCTACTACTACTACTACTACTACTACTACTACTACGAGGAGCACAGTCACGTCACTCTGCAACAATGATAGAGCCATGTATGATAATGCATGTTAGACCACATTATCTTACACACACTTTGGAAGTCATTGCAAACACATACTTGCTTTGTACTCACTTTGTACCCTTCCTCATCCATACCATATATAAAGAGCATAAACCCCTGGAAGTTAAAATCCCTACATAACCCTGCATTAAAAACACAATTTTCGCAAACAGCCCACGGGTCTATATAAATGTTTTTGTTCACAGTGTCAGAGTGCAGAGTCGTGCAGGAGCGGGTCTGCGTACAGCAAATTTTTCAGAGCTTCTGGTGCTGTATTAGCCTTTGAAATGTGTCAGAACGCTTTCCACCACTTTCCACATTGAAACACAGAGGGAGCCCTGCACAGAACGCCTATAACATGAGCGTATGCATACAGAACATATGGCTAGAATGAAAACAATAATAACCAGTGCACTTTATGACTGTAAGAATCCCACTCCTCTCAACGTAATCATTTCTGGCCTCATTGAGTTAGACTAAGAGTTGGGCTGCCTAAATGTTTAAAGAATCATAAAATTTTGTTCAAGTTTTTTGGCTGCGCTACTATAGTATAGAGGCTATCAATGTGATTTAATACACAAAACTGTAAAGTGACTAAGAGCATCTGGAAAGCACTATTAAAAGGCACTGTACCAGATTTAACAGTCTTAACAGCGTGAAAAACAGAAGTAGTTCATTTTAAACGCTTTGCAGTGACAAGTTATTCCTCACTTACCTTATGCATTCTGAGCATCCTACTTATTCACTGTGTTGAGTTTATAAGCACTTTCCACAACTGCCAGAGCGGATAGTAAAGCTAACAACAACTAGCATGGTAACACGCACTTCCTGATTATTTGACATCAAGAGTTGCTTATACAATATATCTGTAAATATTTGAACTTATCTGCTTCCTCTGAGAGTACCTCACTGTGATTAGTTAAATCAGCTTGTCATAGCAGAGCCTGACCAATAGGAGGAGTGTGTTGGGACAAAAAGATGTCTTTGAACGTTTAGGCCTGTCATGATAATTACTATATCGACTTATTTTTATGGAGTCAATATTTATTGTATGTACATTTTCTTTGCACTATTTGTGGTTATTTTCTGGCTATAGAATATAGAATAGAGCCATAAAAGGTTGAATAAAACACTTCTATGACTTATTATAAATACAAACAAAGTACTAAAATGTTTCATTCTGCTGTGTATTTATTGCAGCTCATGATTTTTTGACAATATTGTAGAATTAGAATAGTTTTTGTGGTTTAAATCTGCTCTTGGGTTATTGTGTCAGTGGCATAAATTGGTTTCAGTACTATTGTTTATTGTCTGTATTTACTTCTGCAATATATCGAACTTCAAAATATGTTATTGTGACAAGCCCAGCTGCATTAAAGAAAAAAACGATGGAACCATTTTTAAAACTTGGCGGGTAAGATCACAATTCAATTTTGTATCAACAAATCACCCACCTTTAATGTAGGATGGAAGCCTTTTTATTGGTTTTGTTCATGCCTTGGGAAATTATCCAAGGACGGGAATATCTGACCAACCACTTTTCCATGAAATATATTTTAGAATCTTGACTCAAATAAAGGTACAACCAACAAACAAACATCACATCTGTACATAGGGACACACTGATCTTTCTATCGTCTACATATCATCTATCTGTCCTAACATAAAGGTTTTGCCTCTTTAACATTGCAGCTGGCCACAATAATGCAATTCATCTCGGATACCCCATCTGTGAAGCGGGGCCAACTCCATGAAACTAATCCGTCTGTGTTTGGATACTGTGACAAAGCTGGAATAGACAAAATAGCATCTGTCCACAACCCCATTTATTACATAGATTTTTTTTTCAAAGCGGTAGCATCTTAGCTGAGCAACCCTGAATGTCCCATACTCATGAAAGTGTGTGTTACGTCATGTAGCTTGCTGGACGTAACAGCTAATATGTGTACTTGTTTATGTACACACAGCGGTCTAATCTGAAGGCCCAGTCACAGCGCAGTCTCTCCATAAACTCAGTACATTTCCACTCCGCACTTTTATAAGGTGTCTATAAAAGCCCAAATGTGATTAGCGCTCCAGGTTACTATTGACTCTTCCAACTTTATTAATCATTCAAGACAGCAAGTTTATTCTTTGGACCAATTATCCCAGGACTGCATTTTATAGTCTGTCCTGACTTATTTCAATGTATTGGCCGAAGTGCTGCAGCAGAATAGTCAAACCACGTAGACGTTTGGGTCCACAGAGGAAAGTAAAACTTAAGAGCATTCTTTTTTTAGTAAAAGTGAGGCTGATTGCAGTCTGTTGTAGAAGTTTTACAGGTAGAATATTGAGGAAAAGGCAGGAAACAGTCTGGATGGCTTATATAAGTTTATTATGTAGAGGAGGGCTTGAATGCTTCAGTACATTGTGGTAGTATTGTCTGTTCATTCCGGCTGCAACTAACGATTATTTTAGAACTAAAACTAGAACGATTACTTTTTAGTCTATTAGTCAAGCGATTATTTCTATTGAACACTGAAACTTTTTAAATACATTTTCAACCAAGTAAAAGTTGAAATATGGTGACTGAAGGCTTCTAAACAGGGTTTTATTCACGAAAATCAGAATTTGTTTTGACATTTTGATTTAATAATGCTGCTGTCTTTGTTATAAAAAGGTTTGACAGATAACGATTACAATGACTAAAATTTTATAGTCGACTAGTCATGATTAGTCAGTCGTTGTGGCCCTACTATTCATGCCCTGGTAATGCTTCCACATGATGGTGTTAAAGTAGCTGTTCCCTCTTTTGCGCACCCTATTGAAGGACAATTTTTGCAGATAAACCTAAAGGTAACTATAGAAAAACAGGCATTCTTTATGTTGAGTGGGGACGTCTCTCCATAGCTCTGTCCTGAGCATAGACTGTATAAAAAAGTGGACAAAGGGAGTATGACGTCACCCAGAGCGTTCGGCTCCAGCCAAATAAAGCTCATCGAAACTAGCAGTTATAGGGCCGGATTTGGAGCCGAGTTCCATATTTGGAATTTCGATTGCGAGTATTATAGCAACTAAAGAGCCAATCTGGAGTGAGGCTGTTGAAGACAACACCCCTTCCTGTCGCCCCACTGGTTTAGCAGGAAGCGGGTGCTTAGCAATGCTGTCAATCAAACCTGTTGCTAATGCTAGTGGGAGCGACCTCAGGGAAAGCAGGCGCCTGATTTGTCTGTTATTAATGTTCATATCTTGAGTTACGGACAAAATAAAAAACCTAGGATCATGTAGAGTGGGTTAATACGAACATTTTACGAGCAAAATGACAAGCCTGACAGCAGCAGTTACAGAGAGAGGGGTGACAGTTTTTCAATAGAAAGTGAATGTCGATGGAGTTGGAACGGCGTCCATGATCACTTCCTATTTGGAACGTGGCAGCTAGCAGGTTAGCTATGTCCATTTATATATCGTCTATGGTTCTTAAACTTGATTCTATCGTTGGTGGTTTGGTCTCCACAGAAATAGTCAGATTTAACGCCATACTGTGGAACATAGGCAAAGCAATAAACTCTTCATATAGAGAAGCAAGGTGGTGGATCCTCCAGCAGAAAAGTTACATGAGGCACCTTTAAGAACAAACCGATGGTGGACAATGGTGAGTATAGCCAGCATGTCTGAACCTGCTATTGCTACCCTGAGTTATTAATTACTAATTACCAGCTGCATTACTGTGACTGGAATGGGCAGCGCCCATGAACACAGCGGCAGTAAGCACCTAATGGCCCCTGCAGTCTGGGCACATTTGGCCCGTGTGAGTGTGGGTGTATGGTGGTCCGTCTCGCCACATCCTTCTCATCCAGTGAAGAGCGCTGGAGGCAAACTGAGTATAGGACAGTCTGGGATTCCTGACATACCTGTGCCTCCCTCGCCCCCCTCACCCCTCTCCTCACCAAACCACCAACTCTTCCCCAGACCCTCCATGTCCTCACTACAGCCCTGAACCTCGGAAAGCTACTGTTGACCTGCACTATTCATCCACACTGGCTCACATTTGTCTAAGAAATGGAAGCCATTAATGGACCAAGGCTGTCTTCTGATGCAAAAGAGTCTTCTTTTGCCTTGACCAAAATGAGCAGTTACGGCCAACACACCTTTTCTTAATAGAATTCATTGCTATACTTTTGTCATCATAAAAGGATTCCATGACACACAAAAGGCCCTCTTAAAATACTGTTAGTCTAATACTAGACTGTATATATCTTTGTAAACAATATGACTTTTAATTGGTTGATAATGATAAGCAATGGAACTATGGATGGTGCGATGTGTATTTTTTTCTTGTCCAATAAAAAAAATTTAAATTGACAATAAAAAAAAAAATGTAAAAATGACAACAAAATATAATATGTAATTTAATTTGATGTACTGTTAGGATGATTGCGTACATACGGCCACCATCCAACCCTAAATGGAATAGCAGCTTACATGAGCCAGGCTGAAACACTGATAGTGTGACGCCAATCTTATGTATACATCTAGTTTTTGAAAAGCAGCGATGAGACTTTAATGGTCCACACTACATTAACATAATCATATTCTCACTAACATTGCAGGAAAATGTATTCATTATAATAGCCTACACATTTTGATTAGATTTCCCAGTGTACAAAATTGCACTCTCACGATGGTAAAATAAATGTGTTGAGAGAGGAGCTGGCGTGACGGGGGGATAAGTATGCACAGTCTTTGCTTGTTCTTGGGCCAGATACTTTTCTCTGTTTGTATCTTTGGCTCAGCAGAGGCAGAGTTCAGGGCAGTGCAGTGGCTGTCTGCGGCACTGCTCTTGTAAAAGAAAGAAATCTAATGGAAATACTGTTCTTTTCTTGGATGTTCACAGGGAAATTTCTATTAACTTTCCAGAAGTGCGTTTCCTAGCCTTGGACAGGTGAAGTTGTAGGTGTCGCCAATATGCAGGGACGTTGCATAAGTTTACATAATACAAAAGGAATACTGGTTGCGAAAGTCACAGAATATGCAGTAAAAGTTCCAGATATTACAGCCAATATATTTTAAATCCCAAAATATTTCCCTCAACATTTTTGTTGAAGGTGTACTAGGAAACTTTTTTGGTGTGGGGTCTGCCACTTACTTGTCTCCATGGAAATTTTCTAGAATGTTCGCCAGTATGGCAATAAACGTAGCTAGCAATTGTTTTTTTTTTAAATACACTGAACATGAATTCTCACTATGAACAGGGTTGCCCATGTAATTTTTTGGTAATTACTTTAACAGTAGCTACAGTAAAAGTACTGTCACAACAACTTCATAAGCAGAAGTAGTTTTACCATTCCTAAGTAACAGGTATTTTACTTGAGTACAATTTCTTCTTCCACCTTCCTTTTTGGCAATAATGTAATGAAAAGAAGTGCTTGAGAGGCCCAAAGGACTGTAACACCAAGTTAAAACCACCACTAGCTTCTAAATATAGCTCCTTTTAATCTGCATAAGTCAACAGTCCCTAGAAGCACACACACAGATGAAACCACAGCCTGGACTCCACTGGTTCACATAGACATTACATTTATGAAGCCAAATATAAAGAGTGTAATGATGTTCAGTGGAAACCAGCGTGAATGAAACAAGTAAACAAGTCACTGTTTCAATATTGGTCCAAAATCTGCATGAAATCCTCCAGTAATGGTGGTTCAAATTTAACATGACTAGGGCTGTCACTAAAGGTCATGAAAATACAGGAAATGAGTCAGAGGTTACGTGACTACATTTAGCTTACTGCAGAAGTCAGAATCATGAAAAAGTTAGTCATAAAAATTCTGTCAAACCAACAGCAATAATTGTGTCATTAAAGTTACTCAGAATTGCTGTGACTGTGATTTTATAGATTTGTATGTTTGAGCTTTGTAGCAAAATACTGAATGGAAAATGGAATGGAAAATTTTAATTGCACAGTAAAGAATAAACATGTTTTAAAAACACATTTCAAAGCAGAGCATATTAACTGCTACATTTACATCCTGTACATTATGGAGATGAATGTGTATGAGTTTGAGTTGTACTTTTCAGTTAAAGCATCTGGATTATTTTCCAAAGTAGCTGCCAGTGCACTGTGTGTCTCCTCTGGGGATTGAACCTGCAACCTACTGTTCCACAGGTTGAATATCTACCACTACTCTAGGCCCTGGTGCGCTTCACAAGGAGGACGCCTCATTTGAGAAGGGACACACATTTTAAAACGTATTTATTACACTTCCCCAGTAGCCACAAATAGCCACTAAGCACTAACAGCTTGTTGTCATTTCCCTTATGTGAAGCTATTTTAAATGAGTAAAATAAAGTTGTATGTTTATTTATAACCCATAATATAACTAAAATCTAAACTTTAGACACTGTAGACACAATAGTCTGAAATCTCCTGGTGAGAGGTGTTCTGCCAAAACTGTGGCTTATACTGGACGCTGCTTCGGAGCAAAGTGCACAGCGCCCAGTCAAATCCCAACTCCTCTACTGCTGGAAAAACATATTTACATTTTTGTTTTGTACATTTCATGTAAACACTAACATGGATGGAAAAAGTAAAAATAAAAAAAAGTTTTAAATGTGGTGTGTTCAAATGCTCCTCGGTACACAGTAATAGTATTGGGAGTTCCTTGTAAACTAACGCATCTTTTCCTATGTAAAGTCACCCTCAAGATATTCCAGGAAATAATAAAAGGATTCTCAAATTTTTTCCTCGTCCTTGTTCCATGAATGCATCACAGACACGGCAGACTCTCATTAAGTGCATAAAGCCACAAATCACAAGCCCCATGTAAGTGCTACCTTATGCAGATACTGGAGTCATGCAATCGATTATTTAGACTTTGGTGTTCTTTGCTTTATATGCAAAAGGTACTGTGTCTGAGCACAAAACAAATTCAATATAACTGCCTGTTTTTTCTAGTTCTACTCATAGCATTTTCTACTATTCATTTAAAAATAGTTTGAACCTGGGGCAGATGAATTATGTTAAGTTTCATGTAAAAAAAACCCCCAAAAAAACAACTTCATAAATCAAGCTAGCTGTTTGTGCAGAATTTAACTTGTCTCACAGTCACATGCTCTTAAGTCTTACCTGCTCATGTTTTGAGAGGCGAGTCTTGTTGTGGATCTCTGATGAGACCAGGTTGAAGTGATGTTTTTCTGCCAGTAGCTTCAGCAGCATGACCACAGTGCGACTGCCGCACTTCCCCACACGGTTGTACACCACCTGAGTGGGAAATGTGAGCACCTGCACACACAAACAGAGCAACATTAGGCACAATATCACAAAATATATTATTAATACTATGTTGGCTTTCATAATGACAGTATTCTTGCAGCCAGGAATCAATATTTTCTAGCTGTAGAGAATTGAAAAACAAACATACCGATGACATGCTCTATAGACATTGTGTTTCATTCATTTATTTATTGCAGCTCATGTGTTTTTGACTAATAAGTTCATTTTTTTTAGCTTTTTCCCCAAGAGGTTATGCATCAATGATACAAAGAGGTCTTAACTATAATTTTTTATATACCAATATTTTTCTGTGTATTAGTTAACACTCAAATACAAATACAAATACTTGTTATTGTGACAGGTCTATGCCATAGTCTGTTGAGCTCTACATCACATTGGTATAATTACTAGGGGTGAGATGAGGCACGATTTCCACAAGACGAGACACGAGTTTGGGTCCACGAAAATGAGACAAGATTTTTACATTATTTATAATGAATACATTGTACAATTTCATTTTTCACAATTATTAGTATCATTAATATTTTTGCTGTACCTTTGCTTTTTGGAACCACAGCTTCACAAGAAATGTAACTTACCAACACGTGTGTAAACATGGAAAATCCCACTAGATCATTTTTCTCATGATTGCACAATTGTGTCTCGCGAGATCTTGTGGCACGAGATCTTGTCCCATCCCTAACAATTACCTTACACACTTAACCCAACTACTTATTTATGAAGCTATTTTATGTTCCTATTTTAACATTATGTTCCCAGCAGAACTGGATAAGGTAATTTAGACACTGGCCAACCAAAGATATACTTTGTCCCACAAACACTGAGTCACTGCAGAGGGAATGAATCAGCTTGTCTCATTTAAATGATATTCTTTGGTAAAATGGAAGGCACTTACTGTAAATCAGGGTTTTATAAAAACATGTTTTTGACTAAGAATTTTCTGAGAATAGAGCATGACAAAAAAAGAATATGTCAAGTTACAAAAGTATATTTTTTGCAATAAAAGAAATAATAAAATACAAGTCATTCAATAGAGGTAAATGAGAGTATACAGTTCACATATGCATACCCAGGAGCACTCAAATATGTGAAGAAATGGACAGCACATTTGCATACGATAAAAATATGCAAAAAATATCCAATATAAAAAAACTGTTATTTTCACAAACCATTTTCTTCCTTCTGCATTCTTAGAGAAAAGACAGAATAAAAACAGATCATGTTTGTTGCCATGAACAACATCAGTCAGACCATGCCTTCTTCTAAATCGCTCTACATTCTTGTCCCTTCTCCAGCCTCAGGATGGGTTCACAGGACGTCGGCTGGACTCTCCTCTCCTCTTCTGTCATACAATATCTCTGCAAATATTGTTACTAGCTTCATGCTGCAGTTTCACAATACACACTGTGTGAGGTTTGATTTTGTCCAAGAGCAACAGCCCTGCCCACGAATCAAGTGTAGCGGTAAAATATTTGTGACAAGGCAAAGCAAAGGTGGGAAAATTATGACAAAAAAGAAATTAATGATTTGAACATATGCAAAAACTGAGATATTAAGTAGGCTTATACCATGAAAACATGAAGGTTACATTCATGTGACATTACAACTTCCTAGAATACCTAGTTTAAAATTGAGCTAAAGGACAGGTAAAAATTTTATGGTGGAATTTACCTTTTAACTGCCCAAAGGACTATCCGCATGGAACAAAAATTGGCACAAAGCTCAGTGTCTTCTCTGTCAGTGTAAATAAATGTGAACTTGCACTTCAGAAAATGGAGCTACTCATCCATTACATGTATATGGCAGGTTTGTGGAGCCAATGCCTAATAAATAGGTTCAATATTTATGGATCAAAGGTTTGGATATTTCTTTCAAAAACAGGCCGCTGCCCTCCATCTGCAATTATGACATCCAATTGTACACAACATGAACACAACCTACAGAACAAATGCAAAAAGGCTGATTAAAACTCGCAGTGCAATCTTTCAGGGTAGAAAGTTTTTGGTTTTTTTTGCATTTCATTTTGTGCTTTTATGCAGCTTTTATGTCCATTCACTTTTTGTTCAATACTTGAACCTCATTGGCTCATCAGGGGTAATCAAAATTAATTACATTAAAAGCCTATTCATTTTTGTCCCTACTGCACAGCCCTATACCAAATTTAGATTGTGCACCATAAGTTCTGAAAAGAAAACCTGGATTTGGATCAGGAAGTGCATAGGCTGGCTCTAGGGCTGCGCTCCAACATTCCTCCAGACTCCAGCCTCCAGCCTCCAGAGCTTATCACAGTAATGAGGCTGAGAGGTCCATGGAATCCACAAGCCCTGTATCAGTTCCCATAAAGAAGATAACACTGAAATAATATCAGTGTTACAGCCCAAAATAGCCAGTCTACAAATAACAGTCATGTCAATACGGTGTGGTCAAGTCATTATAGTTGGCCAATTTATTAAAGCAAGTTATGTAAAAATGTAAGAATGCTTTTAGTACAGTATAATCTGATTATCTGTGATCCAGTTGGTTAATGGTAAATAATTAACTATTGTTCAGGTTTGACACAGAAAATTAATCGCATTTTAAGCTTCACAAAATCATCTTTCCCCTTATGAAACAACTGAATAAAAGTGTAGCGATTCAGACAAAATCTCTAAAAGTTCAAATGAAATTGTATTGTAAGATGGTTGGCAAAGCTCCAAATAACATAAGGAAATAACAAACTTTGCAGTTTAGTGTGTTGAACACTGTTATAACACTGACGTTTGCTATTCTATTCGCTGCATTTAATTCTATCAAGATGAAGGGCACATTTGTTGGTTTGTGCACTGTCAAAGAGGTAAATTTTGTTTGTTTTTTTTTAGTTCGGTTTCTAGTTACAGAAAAAATGTGGGGTCTATGATGCTCTGAACAACACACATGACTGCTTTCCATTACATTCGTACATGTACACTTATGACCACACCTGACTTGATATATACTCCCTTGTTCTCCAGCTTTGTCATTTTGCCAATGCACTGTCTCATAAAAACTTCCACCATTTCTGTCAGTGCAATCCCAGTCTTCTCTCTGCTCCTGACCCCACTAACCCTCTCCGCTCGCCGCAATCCTTCAAACTGCCATTTTCAATCATACAAGAGCAACTTCCACTGTGGCCCCTATTCTCATCCATCTCGCACATTCAAGCTATTTCCTGGAAACGAGGAAGAAAAGTACACCCTCGCTAACCTTCAACTGCACCATTGCTTTGTGCTTTCAACCAAACGGGACGTCCCATAGTGAGGAAAACACAAGGTACCAGCAAACTTTCTAAAATGACTAGTTCGTGAGGTATTAGTGATTCCTCTATTTATTTATGTTTCAAATGTGTTTATACGTGGATTAAGGAGTATTTGTTTGACTGAGACGGAGCCAAGAGGAAATGGGAAATTATGAGGTAATACAGTATCTCTCAATAGATATAAAAGAGGTTGACTAAGGATGACCTCAGTGGGATATATTAAGGTAGTACTGTTTGAATCTGTTAATCAATTTAAAAAGTATACTACAATAAAGTGCAAATAAACAGCAGACTCAATTTCTGACCACAAATGTCTGTCAGGTGCCTCAAATATCTGTCAGGTGCCACAGTAGGTGCCACAAATGTCTGGCAGGTGCCACATCAGGTGTCTACTCATGTCACCTATACCTTTCCACAATCCAGTAATGCTGCACAATTTTAGAAAAACATGTAACAGATTTTTCTACAAAGTGTTGCAATTGCGATTAGATTTGCAGCTAAACTAATCCAAGAATCCCATGAATTATAGATGATTTCACATGTTTGTAAATATCTATTTTCTATAAAAAAGACATTTGCAGCTTTTGCGATTTGATAATTGCACCAAGTCTAATTGCAGTTTTGATTTGATTACGATTAATTTTGTGGCCCTATAATTCAGTACAAAATGTAGAGCCTTTATTTAATCAACAGTTTACTCTTTGCTATGCTTTAAACAGACATGTAACCACCACACAGAGTGGTGGCTGCCTGTACTTGAGTCACTTTCACTGTTCATAATGAGAGAGGAGGAGACGGAGCGCTGTATTTAGTGCTGTCTGCAGATGAGATGACAGGAGGCATGGATCACTCACTTTACCCAGCATATGTATAATTACTGACATGTGTGGCTTCCCCCACTGCCTCCTGAGTAAATGCTTAGAGCTGTGGAATAAGTGCCAGAGACAGTCAAATAGCGGGTTAAAGATGCCAAAGGTTATGGACACACTGATTTTAATAGTAGCTATAGTTATGATAAATTCTTTCTGAATGAAATTAGAAAGCAATTATGCTGTTCTTGTTTGTTGTCATCAAGATAATTATAATTGTGTTAAAACATTTAATTGGAGGCACTAATTGTGGTTATAGTTGTAGCGCTGGCAGAAAGATACAATAAACAGTAAATAGTGTTTTAAGGATCAAGCTAGTACACTTTTTCCTTTCTGACAGGCAGGAGCCAACCACTCTGTTATGTCACCCTTAAACTTTTTTTTTTCAATAATATTTTCCATGAACTTCATGGCATGCATTTGTGGGTTTCAGCTTCCTGATAAGGACCTTTTCCATTCAAAAGATATTGTTTTAAATTCTTTGTCACTATGGCAACGGTCAAGAATGTTCACCAATCTGAAACCCATGGATATAATATTGGTAAAATTCGCCACTATGATCATAGCAGGTAAATTGTCCATAGAGATGCATTAGCCTTGACAATACAGGGTGACCATAAAGTCTCTTTACAATTTAGAAATGTTATTACAAAGGCAATTGATAAGATATATTAATTTAAATTGTTCTATTGGACTCAGTGGTTATAAAGGTTTTTAATCATATTGTGTCGGATTATGTGCAATCAAATTACTGGTCCATTTTTCTTCCACGAGAGATCAGTTACTGCAAATGACCATGACCTTTTAACTGAATATGTGGCACCACAACTGCAGGACTTTTAGCCAACCATCATTTTCCAGCAAGATGGTGCCCCATCACATTGGGGTCTGCATGTTCGTGAGTTCCTCAATCAAACATTTCCAGACCATTGGATTGGAAGGGATGGCCACCACGTTCACCAGATATCACACCTCTGGATTTCTTTCTATGGGCTATGTTAGATATTGTGTTTTGAACAAAGATATGGGAGATTATTGAACTAAAGCAAAAGACAAGAGATGTGATTGCAACCACTGATGAGGCTATGCTACAGTGAACATGGCAAGAAATCCAGTCCCATCTTGATGTGCTTTGTGCGACTAATGGTGCCCATATGAGGTGGTATCCATCTTGATGTGCTTCGTGCGACTAATGGTGCCCATATAGAGGTGTATTAAATGAGGTCAAAAACTTTGAAAACCACTGAGTACAACAAAACAAGTCTGATGTCTTATCAATTGCCTTTGTAATAAATGTTTTTAATTGAGAGACTTTATGGACGCCCTGTATAATAAGTCAACAAAAGAGTAACAAAAGCTATGAAATAACTGCAGAGTCACTACTGGTGAACCACTATGACAGAACACTTTTGAAACACTTTCTGAACACTAACTGCTAGAGTTAGTATCTAAAATCCCATTGATGTAACAACTGAGAAAATGAGATGACAATATTGATTTCTATTTTAAAATATTACTTCAATGCTGAAAATCATACCTACCTTGAATAGCGCACGGCCACCTCTAGACCTTTATCACTATTACCTTCTGTTTTATCAGCTTTTTTTTACGATTAGCCACGACTGGCTGTTAAGTAAACTATCCTAGGAAAAGATCACTTAAAGAAACCAGGTCTGTGGTTGTTGGTATTGTGGTTTCTTGCACAACTTACATAGAAACCACCAATAGCTTCTCATTAGAAGCAATGTGGTTTCAGGTTAGCATGCAACACTACAACTGACAGATTAAACAGATTAAATAGGTATCAAATAAGGTGACGAGTGCTTTAAGGTCGAAGTTGACCGTGGACAAAATTGGCAGAACGTAGCGGAGAGATAGCCCTGCAGCTGTCTGAATACAAGGCCCTAGTGTGTGTTTTGAGTGCATTACTGTAGCGCTCGGACCACATCTAGTTGGTATGTTGAGTGGGTTTGCACGAAAACGGCCTTTGCACAGACCAAACTCTTATCCCGACCGGGCAGGATGGGCTCAGGACTCCAGCCGGGACATCAGAACAGTTAGACCAGGTTATGCAAAGGATAGTGGAGGATATGGGCCCAAAGTAGGGCAGATGGAGCAGAAAGGAGAGATATAGAGAGAGGAGAGGGGAGACTTACTCTGGGAGTGAGGAATTTGTGGTCATCCTGAAATGTTGATTCACCTGTAAAGAAACGGGAGACATTATTTTATTTGGTTTAATATGTGACAATTAAACAGAAAAGCTACAAGTCTCAATTAACCAAAGTACAGGATTAATCATACTCTCCTCAAGACTGGTACTTACATGTAGCTATTAAGGTTGAATGATGATTTAACATGTGTTGTCATAACAAAAAGGACTCAGGGCTAAGATAAGCTGTTCACGTTAGCTGATTCTGAATTTCAAATAGACAGCTTAAAGGTACACAATATAACTTTTCATTTGGGGTTTTTTGTG
>KN470417.1:92734-122563 GCA_000787095.1 Periophthalmodon schlosseri | reverse complement strand
CCCTACAATGTTCCACAGTATGTCATGAGTCATAAGTAATTTTTTTGCATTTATTCAACATGCACCCTTTCTGTGAGTGGGATCGTCTCTCCACAGATCTGACCTGGTGTAGAGAAGTTTAATGCCATACTGTGGAACGTTCCAGGGCAATAACATCCCCGTGGAGACAAGCAGAAATGTTACATAGTGCACCTTTAAATAGCTTAAATGATTCAAAAACAACTAGGTGAATATTTTTGTATTAAAAATCTATGCTATTTGTTATGTACTGTGCACTAATGCCAATGTTCAGATTCCATTCTCTCGCTGCTGGAGAAGAAACCAGTCTGGCTCTATGCCCCCTGGACTAAAATATGATGTCTTTAAAATGCAAAACATTAAATCATTTTGAATAGGGATGATGTCAAGCTGTAAATTAAAAACATAAGAACAAACTTCAAGATGTCATTACGCAAATGCAAACGTTACACAGAATGATGTGTCCTGTGTCATCAAAGCCCAGTGCATGCAGATAGTTACATAACTTGATGACTAATATTACACTCATAATTCATGCTAAAAGTCTTCTTTGCTCCTTCCCCATTTGAAATAGTTGTATAATCAGCCCCATATTATCACATGTGTATTCTACATATCACCATCTTGTGTATTAAAACATGATTCAAATTTAGAGAAATACAGACAGACTTCAGCTACAGTGGCTCTTTCACATCTGCTGTATAAAAGGCATAAAGATAGTGAATAGGACACAGTATCTAAACGTGCTATCAACAGTGGCCTTTTCAAATGCTGCTTACTACCATTCCCTTGTTCTATGTGCCCAAACTCCAGGCTTAAATGTCCATAATAAATATTTCAGAAAGTACGAGTAAAATAAAATAAAATTGGGAATATGTGAGTAGCCTTTGAGGGAGCTAAAAAGAGGAAATACTGTATTATATAATAGAACAATCTGTCTTTTTGGCTGTGAAATTCAATCTAGGAAAACAAAAAATGTGATGCCGGAGGGTTTTTTACGCAAACTTGTTTTATTATACAATTACATATTAAAGCGTGTTAAACTTGTAAGTGAGATAGTTGTATTTCTTTTTGGCAAACAGTATCATTTGCAAAATCATTCTATGGTTGTTAAAAACTGCCATAAGTAAAAAACAGACAAAAACAAGTACAGCTACTGATGCTAAAATATTATTAAATGAAAGGATTATGAAGCCATTAAGGCTCCACGATTTTTTTTTTCTAATCTTAACAGTACAGTGTGTAACTTTCTGGAGGTGGCATGTCACGTTCATGATTCCATGGAAATAGAAAGTTAAAACCATACTTTGGAACATTCTCAATGCAGATAGATACGTTTTATGCCATACTGTGAAATATTATAGGAACAACATGGAAATGTTGCCCAAAGGAACAACATTTCCATGGAAAAGAGCAGGGGGAGGCCGTCTTCCAGGTTAAATAAGACTCAGGTCAGATTAAGGTTGCATGTTTTTAGTGCAATAAACCAAACAAAAATAACATTAACATAATTTTATATTCTATACTTTTTGGCAAAAAGTTACATACTGTGGCTTTAATTTAATGATCTTAACAAGAAATACTTTGTGAGATTTAACACACAAAATACTTTAGAAAACAATTTAGTTCTCCGAAGTCTGAATTTCATGTGCTCCAAACCACATGCTTTAACTAAGAGACAACTGACTGTTGACCTGTCGATTAAAAAGCCCAAAGCTAATCATTGACAGTTTGAAATAATTGGATCTCAGTTTGATTATTTTATTTTTATTTATTAGTTTATTTGAAAGGGGACAATGCACATTAATAAATATTTCCCAGGCCAAATGGGACAAGGTTTTTTTTACTTGGACTGAAGTTCTAGATATGACTTGACCCAGTTTACAGTATCCGGTGAGAAGTTGAACAGTGATTATTTTGAGATGGGAACAGTCCAGAAAACAGCACCGACTACGCCCCCTTTGTCCATTTTAGATTTTACACAATCAATGAAAAAACAAGTGGCAGTGTCAGTGGAGTGGTTGGCTCTGAAGCCAAACTGCATGGGGTGCAGTCTGGACAGAGAGTTGTTAAGATGGGCCAAAAGCTGGTCTGCTACACACCTTTCAGATATTTTTGACACCACAGGAAAAATGCTGATAGCTCTGTAGTTTGTGACCTCGTTCACATTTCCTGATTAAAAACTGGTGCAACAATGGCTGGCTTCCACATCTGTGGGCACAATGAGCCTAAATGATGCATTACCATTTTAGTGATGAGACCAGTAAGTGTCTCTTTGTGTCTTAGACAATACTGAGTCCAGTCCATATGCATCCTTTGAGTGGAAGTTTTTAAGTGAGCTAATGATTGTATTTACTGTTGAATGGGGGACTTCATTTAAAGAAAACACAGGCTGAGATGTATTCAGTGGCACAACATTAAATGAGTGTAAGGAAGGGCTATGTGTCAACGCTTCAACAGAAACAAGGCAACTTGTAACTGGTCTTCCGTCAGAGATCCATTTGTACATAGTTATTAGATTTTGTTATTTCCAATTTTACGGTATTTTCCTGTTAGTTTCTTCTGGACCCAAATGATTTTACAGTTACAGTTATAGTTTTCCTTTGCAAATTTTATCAAAGAAGAAGGTGGCTTTGGCGTGTCTTAAGTCTTTTACCACTTTGTTTCTAAGTGTTGTGAACCTTTGCTTGTCATGTATTTGTTTTAATTTTAGTGCTGATTTTAAGGCCAAATCTCTCTCTTTCATAAATTTTACTATGTCCTCATTACCCCATGGGAGAACATACTCTTTGAAAATGTTTTAGAATTGCTTGAGCTGTAGATATAAATGTTTGACAATCAGCATCAACATCTGTCCCATGGAGTAAATCACACCAATTGATTTCATTCATTTTAGCATTAAAATCAGGAAATTCAGATTTTAGTATTTTAAAACGCCTTAGTTTCAGTTTGGATAGATCTTCTTTCTAGATAAAAGTGTAATAGATTGTAATCGGATAACCCAGTGACCATGTTTTTAGATTTTAGAATTAGTTCTAAACTAAACATTACTAAACATCAGATCAGTTTGGATTTGGGTAGTAGAAGTTATCCTTGTTGGCCCTTTAATAACCTGAACGAGATGATATTTTGTCACAATGGTCTTCAGTGGCTTTGTTGTATTTTTATCTCATTACTTAATATTAAAGTCACCCATTTACATAGTTTGAGTATTGTATCCAGTTGTTCACAGAAGGCAGTATTTGAGGATTTTGGTGGTCTGTATAATCCCAGGAGGGTGAAGGGCATTTGAGGTGACCGTTTAATGTTTAGGCCAACACATTCCATGTCATTATCAGAGGAACACTCACTCTGGGAACACTGTATGGTGCTTCAAATGTAGAACTTAAGCCCCCCTCCTTTGCTTTCTGCTCTGTCCTTCCTGAAGATTGTATATCCAGGTACAGTTAGTGGAGCAGATGTGGAATTTTGGTGAAGCCATGTTTTGGATAGACAAAGGAAGTCCAAGTTGGATTTTAGAAGCAAGTGTTTTATCTGGTCACTTTGGGGGTGACACTGCAAAAGTTTAAATGTCCTCCCAATACACCCTTAGGTTTAGTTCTCTAATGGCAGGGTTTAATGTAGCGTTTTGATTTTAGGCTTACGTATAATGTGTTCAGTTTTATCATCGGAACTAGAGTCTGTGCTCGAAAGTTGAGCGCAATTGCTGTGATGGACAGATGCGCTTCACATTAGCCCGTTGACCAGTGTCCACGGCGGGGCTAGCCACACCAGAGCGCAGCAACTCCAGCGATGTGCCAGGGTCATAAACAAAAGGATCTTCCAGCCACCACCCGCATCTCGAAGGCTGCAGCCGACACACAACCAGCACACAACCAGCACACAACTGGCCAGTGAGCGGCCACCACCACCGAGGGCCGTGCATTCCACGTTCACCTGGTTGTTGAAGGTAGCTGTTGTTGAGATTGGTCCGGGGCATTGGTGAACGTCTCCGGGAGTAGCAGACAAAGCGTGATGATAAGTTTGTCGCTCCATTGGCTTTTGGTTGCAGTGATTCTCCGTTTTTTGGCGTTGGTCCAGGACAGGTGACTGAAGGTGTCTAGCAGTACGCAATTTCTATAACCAAAGTGTTTGTTGCTAGGTTTTGCATTTGTGCTACAAGTTGAGGCTTGACTTGAAGTGTTTTGGAACAGACCAGTGTCTAAAAACTTTAAAATCAAACTGTGTACTAAAAGTGCTGCCAGTGCGCAGAGCCGATCTGCTGCCATCTTACATGTATTAAAATTTGATGAATTGCAACTAGTACAATTCTACTAAATTACAACTTTCACTGAGACTGGGAATGTTTTCTGTGGAATTCTAGAAAAATCAAAAGTTCAAAACTTCACAATGAGTCATTTCAGGTCATAGCAACTGACTTCTTTGTTCCTGCTGGACTTTGTCACTACTGTCACTAACCAACCCCCTCCATGTTTATCCTGTCGTATGTGCTTCTCATTAGCGTCTTGAATGGGGGATTGGAACTAATTTCTTCCAGTGCACAAGGTTTGTAAAAAAATTTAACTTTTACCCTCCATCTCCACCACCCACTGAGACAAGAGAATACTGCACCCATCAACCCCGCTGTCCCGTGATACTACTCAGGAAGCTGCTATGTTCAGTCCATCCGCCATCTTGGGTTTGACTACAAGATATGTTTGTGTAAGTACAAAATGTTAATAGAAATAAATGGGTAGGCTGTTTGTAGAGGCATGTGTCTAAGTAGTTAATTGGATTACAGCGTCACAAGATCCACAATCCAGTTGCAGGCTAAAAGCTGCAGCTACTCCCAAAATGACAATTATCTAAATGAATACAGCATGGAGCACATAAATCAGCAAAAACCTCCTTTCAAGTCTAATTGTGTACATTGTAAAACACTACATTCGCTCAAGAGCAACTACACAACCAGAGGAGGTCTTACAAGAGTGAACTAAACTAGTAGTGAACAGGGCTGCACAAGATATCGCAATCAAATGGATTTTGCATTTTGAGTTGAAAAAAAAAGCTGCTGTACCTGTAGTTTTGACCTCTACAAACATGATCTGAAATGTATTGTATTAGTCCAGTTCATATTTCAGTTTTCTCTCAAATACTTTTTAAAGTACTAAAGTACAACTTTTTAAACATATCACGAATCTAATCGTAACCGCAATACTCACAAATGTCACACAAATCACTTTTTTTTGGGAAGCCCTAGTTGTCAAGATATGCAAATGTAATCTAGCCATTTAAAGTGACATTTAATTCCGTATAATTCCATAATAATAATATCAATCAAATTCCACAAAATTATTAAAAGTTTACTGAAAAAGAAACTGCATCCTAAGTTTTATTATTCTTACAACTGCATGTATGCCATTCTAATTCTACAGTATTTCATAACCCATGGTATTACTTCCAGCTACTACAATCAGCATGAGGGAAGATAAAATATAGCACTGTTGAAATCTAAAATAGTGTACAACATAATATAATCTAAAGAAAAAACAAACAAAAGAACAAAACAACTCCTTCAAACTCTGGAATTTTTTGGACGGCTGGAGGAATGCTACTGGGAATTTCATAAACATGTATTTAGAGCAGGGACCATTTCATTTACTCTGTCAGATTGGCGAGTCGTTTAAGTGGACTGAGGAGAGAGCAGAGCCCAGAATAGTCTGAGGTACAGAGAAACCACACAGGAACATGGAGGAAGATGAAGGCTGCGAGGGCGAAGCTTTCACACATATGCACAAGAATGTTCTTTAAGCACGACAAGGCAAGCCAGATTGCAGGTCTGCTCACAAGTACTTCTGGATTGAAATGTACTTGGAAATAATGTCTTGGATATAATATGAAAGGAAAAGTATAATATTTCAGTAAAATCTTATTAGACAAATCATTCAGTTATATCCTTTTACAACTGTGCTACAAGGGAAAAAGTGATTCTATTTGCTAGTCTCAGCTTGGAAAAAGTAAAGTGTCCATATTGAAATTTGTTTATTTGGAAAAAAAGAAAACTTGAAATAAATGCTGTCATCACTATTCATCACCTGTTCTAGTGTGTGAGGTTTTCCAAAATATGATCACAATAAAAGTGTTAAACATACAGTAGAACTTTCTGGAGGTTGCACAGCACATGCATGACTCCATGGAAATAGAAATTCTCCATGGAGATGTTTTATGCCAAACTGTGGAAGATTATGAACAACATTTCTGGCAACAAAAGAAGATACACTTAGCAAATAGAATTAGCACTTAGCAAGACTATTAACTCATTGGGGGTAAATGCTCTTTCTATTGAGCTAAAGCACCATTATATTATAGCTCACATGATAAAGAAATAACTGAAAACCATTGTGTGTTCTTGCATAACTCTATCTGCACCATCTGCTATTGAAACACATGTCCTCACCAAACCTTTGATTTAAACCATATGTAGATTCAACAGTTACAAGCACATTTCTAGGAATGGGCACGGGCGTGTGGTTGGGCTAGTCTTTGAACGCACGGTGGGAGTGGCTCGACATTAGGAGTCATTGGCCATAATGACAGAGCAGAATACAGGCAGGGTCAGGGTCTCCTCCTACTCAACCTCACTTTCCTCACAGCCAACAATCAGAAGGCCCAGGGATATAAATATGGAGGTCTCGGCCGGCCTGTGTTTTTGCAGGTGTCCAAAAGGCTAAAACCAGCTCATGGAGAGGAACGAGGACCCTGAAATTTGGGTGACTAAAATGGACTATATGATATGCATGGGCCAACAGATGTGTGAGAGTTATAGAATGGAAGATGGCATTAGTGGCATTAGTGGTAGAGTGTGCTAAACTTGGGCTGGGAGATATGACCAAAAGCAGCATTATCTAAGAGAAATAAAGTCACTATAGAGTTGTCTTTTGCATTTAAAAGTTGATACCTTCAACTAAATATTGAGTGCACATTCTAAAATATTTATAAGATAACTTGACATTCATTGATTTAGGCTGACTTTTTGTCTGAGATGGGGTACTGTATCCCTGAGCGAGAGACCACCAGAGTTTATGTTCATAATTTAACTATCCTTGCAATGTTTTTGACAATAAACTTTAGAAAGTAAATAAGTAAGTACATTTTATTTGTATAGAGGTTTTCAAAAGTCACAAAGTGCTTTACATGAATAAATTAAAATCAAAATAGAAAAAATAAACAAAAATAAATGAAGAAACGAGCCAGTCCGCTAAAAAACTTTTCAAAAAGGCGTCCACAGTTTGGGGGCTACAGCCTAAAAGAACAGGTCCCCCTGAGTTTTAAAAGAAGTCTTTGGGATCATGAGATGGGTCTGGAGGAGGACTGAAGAGAGCGGCCAGAAGAGTAAGGGCACAGCAAGGCAGCAATGAACTGGGAAGCCTGTTAAAATCAATTCTATATTTTACTGGTAACCAGTGAAGAGATGATAAAACTGGGGTGATGTGGGCTGTTCTGGGAGTTCCTGTTAAAAGTTTTGCACAAACTGAAGTCTTTGAAGAGCTGCCTTATTAAAACAAGTAAAATAGTTGAGACTTGATGAAAGCATGTACAATCATCTGCAGATCAGCCTTTGACAACATTTTCCTGACTTCTGAAATGTTTCTGTGGTGATAAAAACAGTTTTTAGTCAAATGTCTTGACCTTCAAAAGACATAGCCTGGTCGAAAACAACACCCAGGTTTCTTAGTCTGTTTTTTTACAGAGGAGCCCAGAAAACCAAGATGTTGTTTAATGAAATCTTTTTGTCAGGAGCAATGATCAAAGCTTCTGTCTTGTTAGAGTTTAACTGGAGATAATTAGATGACAACCTGTTTTTGATGCAAGACACGCACTCTAAAACATGGTTAAAAAGTGCAACTCTGAGTCATTAAAAGAAGAACACAGTTGGATATCCTTAGCATAAAAGGGATAAGACACATTTTTAAAACCACAGATTATGTGACCAAGAGGCACCAGGTAAAACAGGGATAAAACTGGACCAAGAACGGATCCTTGTGCAATTCCACAGGACAGACCGGATATGTCAGGCATTACATTGTTTACAGCAACACTAAAAGTTCGATCATTTATATTAGGTGAGAACCAGTGGAGGACAGGACCAGAAAACCCAATCTCAGTTTGTAGGCGATCAATCAGAATCCTGTGATCTGCAGTGTCAAAAGCAGACTAGTAGGACCAAAACAACCATCACATCATTTACAACCTTAAGTAAAGCAGTTTCAGAATGCAATTTTTGGAACCCAGCCTGGAATTTATATAACACATTTTGCTGTGTAATCAGAGTGGTAAGCTGCCCTGCCACCCCTTTCCCCATTTTTTTTCATAAAGGAAAGTTTTGATACGGGTCTATAATTTTTTGGTTTCAGTATATCGAGATTGGGCTTTTAAAGGATGGGGTTCACAACAGCATGTTTGAAATAGCTGCGGAGTGAGCCAGTTTCAATGGAGAGATTTATCAATTTTACAAACCAGGGGCCAAACATGTCAAAAGCCTTTAAAAGATGATGGTGGACATCCAAAATGGGCCTTCAATAGATCAAAGAAAGCTAAAAACTGGACAACAGAGAATCAGAACCTAGGAGAAAATGTGTAACCATTCCTTACACAGCTGGTGTGTCTGAAAAGCTTCAGAGGATTTTCAGACAGCATGAAATCCCGGTCTATTTCAAACCTACACTTTACGCACTACGTTTTAAGGCAGAAACTGGTTCACCCAAAGGACAAACCCCGAGCACAAACAAATACACTTTACGCACTACGTTTTAAGGCAGAAACTGGTTCACCCAAAGGACAAACCCCGAGCCACAAACAAAGCAATGTGGTCTACTCCAGTCAATGTAGTGAAGACTGCAGTGAGCTTTATATTGGAGAAACAAAACAGCCACTCCATAAGAGAATGTACCAACACCATCACAAGAGCTCCTCAGGACCCCAGTCTGCCGTACATCTCCATCTCAAAGCCACTAACTGCTCCTTTGAAGATAATGAGGTACAGATCTTAGCCAAAGAAAATAAATGGTTTGAGAGGGGAGTTAAAGAGGTAATTTTTGTTAGGAAAGACAATTGTTCTTTGAATGGAGGCCTTAGACATTTTTTATCTCCTATTTATAACTCCACCCTCAGACCTAAATCAAAACAAGGAAACAATAGTGATAACCAGTATCCTAATAGGTGTGAGAGCACCCATTAGGGGCTGAATGGTTATACAATATGACTCAGGCACAGTTCACACTTAGTGTAGTTCAATAGACCTAGCCTACAAACAGAAACAATGAGTTGTGTCAGGGGCACCTACAGCTTTCACAAAGGTTGAATTTTGGTTGAGATTTTTACCTATTTTCAGATCATAAACTTTTTCTCAGCTCAAAATCCGTCTGTTGTCTTACAAAACGCTTTTTAATCGTTAGCTTTGGCTACGTACTTATGTCCGCTATAGCTAAGCTCAAGCGCTGATAGGTCAGAGTGGTCACGTGGGATGACATGAACAACATGTGAGCGATGCAAACAAGCCCAACTGTCATGAACGAGCAGCAGGTTTAGAACATGGTTTAGAAGTGTGCATCATAATGCATCATAGTGCAATATAGCCTATTACAAACACCAACCACTCTATTACCAAAAGGCAATATGGGTGTGTGAAAATTACTTCTGGACATTTATCTTAATTTCAGTAGTTTTGACTAGTTAAGAGTTATTTCATCCTTCAATACATAACTATATATATATATACTATATTTATCCCATTACTAAATTAACTTTATTTCAGTCTAAATTATCATAAACAGAATCAGAAATGTCTTGAAACCAGTGTGGTACTGCAAATCACAAAAGCAAATAAACTTCACTTAGTACAAATCCAGATTATTATTATTGTCATTTTAAGGTAGGTTATAATTTCATTTTTTTTACACAATTCAACTATTATTCATGTTCAATCAGACAGACTGGTAGACTTGGTAATCTCCCTGAACACCGTAACTTACTGATAGGACAAAGTCAAGTCTTGTGATCCCTGATTCAATCTAGAAAGACACTAGTCCATAGAGTGGATTCCTGAAGCACTTTGAAAGCACTAAATGAGGCGTGAAGCAGAGGAGCCCAAATCCTTTAAGGCGCCTTGAACAAGTGCACCAAGTCATGTGTGTTTAGACTGAATGGGACAGAACAGGATTGGGTACGTACCTTTGTTAGCCTTGTGGGTATGTGGGCATGACACCAGATGTCTTGCTAGCCTGTCCTTATGGCTATAGGGCCTTTTGACTGACCACAGATACTTTCCACTCTCCCCTACAAAACAAGTGGATTGGGAGCTTTTAAATGACTAATATTAAGAAAAGTGACCAGTAGGAGGCAGGGGGAATTCAAGTTATGACATGGAAAATAATGGTGGTTAAATGTAGCGTGGAATGAAGAACAACAATCCAATACTGTTGTATTAGAAGTGTCACAATACAAAATGCTCAAACTTAATACTGTAGAAATGGCACAGTTATGCAAAAAAAAAAAAAAAAAAGCAACAACAAAAAAACAAAACAAACAAACTCATTCTAGTAAGTAGACTGTAACTTTTAAAACAATATAATATAATTGTGGTTTCTTCAGTGTTATCATATTTTTCAGCATGGATAATACTTTGGATTAGCAGTTTTGATACTAGTATATTCTAGTATATATATATATTTTTTTTGAACACATTCAGTGGTGTTAACATTTGAGAGAAGATGCATGCATTTCAAAACTTATTTAGGCCTAAACTACAGGATTAGCAGCTTCTGTTCACAACAACACCCCGTGAGACAGAATAACAGCTCTTACAATTTGCATCTATTTAAAATTAGATTCTCATATGATTAATCTACAATAAGATGATGGTGTATGGGTGTGAGTAAAATAAGCAATGGTAATTGTCTTGGACACCGCAGAGAAAACCCATCAAAAACACATCTTTGGATGTGTTGGAAATTCACTGAACCACATCTGCCTCTAATTAGCTGTAGCCCCACACATAACATTATCATTATGTTATATAAACATGAATATGGAAATATAAGCAAGCAATAAGTTTATTTCTATGCAAATATTCATGAATGACCTAAAGATGTATTTGAAATTGAAAATGTGTTATATCTCCTAAAATGAACGAACACAAATACATAACAAAAAGATTGTTATGAAATACTATTTCAGACATGACATGTGCATTTGGGGTATGCATTACTTATGATTCAAAATGTTATACATTCTGATATACTTTGTCACAGCATTGAAAGATGCACAGTGCCTTCTTGCTATATAAACAAACCATTGACACATTGGTTCTTCTGAAGTAGAGACAATAATTAACAGTCTCACCAAAGCTTTCAATAGACAGACTTTAGTTCCCAGCTGCATTGGGCCCCAGTCGAAACTAAATCACTGCTTTCACTCTTCATGTTCTTCATGAGAAAGGCTCACTAGTTTCATCGACCCACTGTACAATGTCCTTTAGTGTAGACTTCTACAATAGAGGATGCTAGTTATAGTATTATCTGGGATTTTTGGACAATCCCTATATAGTATGAGGCTACTTGTAACAGACAGGGCATGTGGCATAGAATACTGGCAAATAACTGTGTGACTGATTCATTGTGGCAACTCAAACAGGAAAGAGATCAGCTCAAAGATAAATCAGTAATGTATGAAGTAAATAATAATATTGCTAATTATTATTATAACACTCGTTCTGCTGCTCCCAATATACTTAGATTGAGTTATATCTTGAGACTAGCACAAGATTCTGTCCATAGTGCACTTTGTATCTTCCATAATGGATGGATTACCTCAATGCAAGCACTACAAAAATGTGAAAATGATGAGCAGTTCGTGTGGCGCCAAGCCAAAAAGTGGAACATCCAGTTTCCATGTTTTGCATTTTTCAAAACCAACTTTCAGAAGACCTTCATCCCTGCCTCTCTCACATGTTTTATTGATTTGAAAAAAGCTTTACTAAATAGTGCAAAAGGTTCATCAAATACAGTATGCAGACAACTTGCACACTGCATTGAATTCCTCTGAGGAGATCATGTGACACAACCATTCAGGAAAACCAGGACAGAACCATTGGAGACCAAAGTGAGGAGGGAAGATGTATGACTCTGACAGCTCTGAAATGTCTTGAGCAGATGTGAATTTGATGATTTGACCATAGATTTATACTTAGGAGTTGGAACTGTAAGTATGTCTATGGTGTTTTATGTCAATGTGTTGTCAATTAGCACTAAGTGATGTTGGCTAATGCTAGCTTTAACAAAGCAACACATATTGGCTTTTGGCAAATGTCAGATGCTTAATAGTCAAATATGCGTCCACGTGTGATTAGTCAGCACTGTCTGATAGAGCTGGGATGTGGACGTGGCAAGTAGCTATGTAGAATAGTTTTAGTAATAGTAGTAGTATATTAATTACTTAGTACTTTAAAGCAAGGAGGCATGTCACCTGTATGATTCCATGAACATAGATATGTTTTTGCCTTTTTCTGGAATATTATTGCCAAAGGAACAACATTTCCATGGAGACAAGCTGGGGGAGGCCCTCGCCTTATATAGACATAGACATTTTCATAACATTTTGAGCACTGATACATTAAAATCAAAATTTAAATCTGTTAATAAAGTTTACATCTTAGCATTATAGATTCCACAATGTTCTCTCACATGTACTGTCTGGCCTGGAGTAGTACCACTCCCTAACCTTTACAGTTTTACCAGAATATGTGTAGAACAAACAGTCTAACTTATGTTTAAAAAGTGCAAGGACATTTGACAGTGTCCCAGACCACAGGAAGTATGTCTGCAGTGGACCACCTTGTACCCACTGCACCAAAAATCCATAGGCCAAATGAAATGCACACCACACAATGGCTATTTTCCTTTGTGGTAACTGTGGCACAGGCCATGTGCTGAACATATGAGAGCGACAATGTAATGTAGTTAAAACTGGAGGTGGAAAAGTACTGGTCATTTAAATTGGGAAAAATAAAACTGTACTCATTTCTGTGTAGACTCTGCACACCTGACTGGGCTCACAAAAGACTGGTGTAAAAGTGAATAATGTACAATATTGAGGTTACATTAGGGTCTAATTACGAATGTATATTTTTTTCACTTAGCAACGCTGTCAATCAAATCTGTTGCTAACGCTAGCAGGACCAATCTTGGGGATAGAAGGTCCCTGATTTGTCTATTAATAATGTTCATGTCTTGATTTACGGATGAAATAGCGAAATAAAAACACCAGGATCATGTAGAGCGGGTTAATATAAACATTTTAAGATCAAAATGATAAGGCTCACTGTAGCAGTTACAGAGAGAAGGGTGAGAATTTTTCAGTGTAAAGTGAATTGGAGTCGATGCAGCCGGAAGCACACTCTTCCTTTTAGGAACACGGTGGCCAGGACATTAGCTATGTCCATTTATATATATACAGTCTATGGGTCCATCACCTGCTTGTCTCCATGGAGATGTTATAGCTTTACTTGGAATGTTCTAAAGTAAGAAATTGAACTTATCCATCTTACATTTATTCAATTACTAGTGTTTGTATGGCTGAAAAAACCCCGCTTTTCCTCGCTACAGATCTGACTTGTAGCTTGGCCTGATGGAGTCCCTTTTATGTATCCATGGAGAAAGACAAGGTTAAAACCATACTGTGGGACATTGTAGGCAATAACATCTCTATGGAGAAAAGGAGGTTACTGTCATTAAAACTGACACAAACTGCTTATTTAGTCATAAGAAAAAAAAACTTAACTCAAGTAGAATTATAATTTAGAAGAAATTAGTAGACCATATTGCTACAACTTACGAATGACCTTGTTATGATTTCCATTTCTGGTATTGAAAGTCCTGTCAGAGGAAGTGAGTTAAGCTGGCACTGTGGCATGGAACACAAAAGTGGCATGTTCAGGGTACAGGGTTATGAAAATTATAAGAAACCAAAAATGGAAAATGGGAGCTGTGTGCACTTGTCTCCAAGCAAGGAAGTTCACTTCTCAGGCTGAAGAGGTGAATGACGTAAAGGATGAAGGATTGGAAAATGTTTAGTTGTGGAGCAAACAAAACAAATATGTACTTTACTTCATCCAACTGTCCAACTTAATAAGGTTTATCTATATACCTGTAAATAGAGGTGGGCCATATGCAAAAAATCTGCCACATTAAGAGGTAACTAAGCCATCTGCTGCTTCTGAGAGTCCACACTTAACTGTGATTGGTTGAATCCACCTGTCACTCAGAGCATGACAGAGGCTGACCAATAGGAGAAGTGGGTTGGAAAAAGTGTCTGTCTCTGAGCATAGATCTGCATTAAACAGTAAAATACATTACACCAGCTCTACCTGTAACAATTTTATTGGTAAATATTTTGTTGGTTACTTTTACTGGAGTACAGTATTGAGTAATTCTCTTCATCCTCTGGAAAAAAAAGAAAAATAAAACACCTATGAACTTTCCACCACAAAACACACTGAATTCTCTATAGCAACAGGAGCAAATGACCTCTGTGACTCAGCTGCATGGGGCTGTTTAGTGGCTGTATAAGACACATGGGTCCAGTTTGTGTAAATTCAGCTTTAAATCTTTTATTTAGAGCCAAACCACTGAGGTCCTCTGCTGTAAACTTGTGTTTGTGAATGAGCATGTAGGCATTAGTGGATTTTGGGGTTTGTAGTTCTTTGATGGGTTTGTAGTTCTTTGATAGTCAGCATGGAAACAGCAGAGGTTACATGGGGACCAAGAATAGACAGTAGATATCGTGTAACCTAACCCTCCTCCAGGCCAAATAAGAAGGGCTGGGCACCGTTTGATTTTTGATTTTTTCGATACCAGTACTTTAACAATACCTGCTTTTTGATACCGGTTCCTGAACGGTTCTTGTTTCTGTGCCTGTATTTTTTTTACATGTATGGCGTGGTGAATGGCTAATATTATTAAGAAAATACTTTTCAATCCTTGAATTACATATACATATAACTATGTTAGTTCATATTTTAAAACAGTACTCGGCTATAGCCTAGATGTCCAACTATAACTCAAACTCACAAACAAATGAGCCAGAGCACCCAGCTGATCCTCACGTGGACTCATGCCCGCTTAAGTTTCACTTTTGTTTTCACCGTTTGACACTTCTACTACATGGTTACCTGGACAATGGAGAACTTCACTCAGGCTTGTTCGGCCGCATCTTTACACGCTCCACACTGGGAATGTACTACATGTTTACTTGGGAAATATGCTTTTACCAGGACTGTGGAGGAGAAGGATTTTGGTGGAGTTTGGCTTATTTTATCTGTTTGGCTTCCACTTAACGCGGGCACTGCAGACTGTGACTGGATGTGGATATTATTACGCACAGCACTTTGGCTTTGAGACATTGGCCCGTGCTGGAGACGTGATGTGTTTAAGTAGACACAGGTTGCAACTCTGCACGCTGTTTCCTCACCTCTTGGCTTACCAGTAAGACAAATGTAGGCCCATACCAGACCTTTTCGGTTTGTGCCTACTTGGAACGAGTTTCCGTGCCCAGCCCTACAAATAAGTGTCAGGTTTCTGGAAATGCAAGCATGTTCATGGACACATGTTTTGTTTTAGTTGATTTTTTGACTAAAAGTTACACAGTAACAAGCATATTTCTCACGTTTAGTATTGTCATGCTAGCATTTTATGTTGTTTCTATTGTTCACTAGTTCTTTTTACAGACAAAACAGCTGATTGTGCAAATATGAGATCACGACACAGTCAAAACACAGAAGTGGCTTATGGGTGGATCCAGGAGACAAGCTTTTGAAATCCTGTGGTTGTACTCGGATGCATGCTGTGATTACAGACTGGGAGCTCCAGCTGGCACTGCTCTGCTCTGCCCCAAAGCCAAAAACCCATTCACTTCTGGGCCTGGTCACTGGGCCTCTGCTCCCTGTTACTTAAGTCCTAAACAAGAAGCAGGATTATCTTATGGATCTGGACAACCTTACAGTAGTCCCAATAATACTTCTTGTAATGCTAATAACAACAGCATAACAGTAGATTTGGATAAGTAAAGTATTATTCTGCGCAAGTCAAATGTAAAGAGCTGTTTAAAGTACCTGAATTATGCTTGTAAATGAGTAAACTTATTTTATTTAGAGCAGTGGTTCTTAACCTTGTTGGAGGTACTGAACCCCACCAGTTTCATATGCACATTCACCGAACATTTCGGTGATGGCCAAGTGGGCGTGTCATCACCTTTCGGTGATGGCCAAGTGGGGCGTGTCATCACGAATCATCTGAGTCGGTTGCGTGTCTTGACCTCTCACCGAACCCCTAGGGTTCAATCAAACCCAGGTTAAGAACCACTGATTTAGAGCATATCGTAAAAAGGGTTCACTATAGGATTTACTTCATGTGAATATTAGCACTGTGCCTAAGATTGAGTGGGAACTAGTTAGATAGATTTTAATACTTAGACTTTTCATGCTTTGAAAATTGGGTAATGCAGCGTTAATTACTTCACCTATTTAGAAGTAACACCACCTTTCAATTATATCACCACTTCCACCACAAACAAGTGAACCAAATATATTTGGTCAAAGAGGACAAAATACAAAACTCACAATTATCTAAATTTGTGTAAAGTTGACTTATTGATTTATGATTTATGACAGTTGGCACAGGTTATGTTCAGTCCTGATGCCAAGACCCTGGCAGTAGCTCCAATGGAAACACTTTACCCTACAGGCAGGAGCAGAGCCAGTGCATTGAACCTTCAGATGGCTTTTCAAGGACATAACCACAACTGCATGTAAAAGGATATAGACTTACCCTTGTGACCTCTGTCTGGGGTCATCCAGGGTACTAACTTGACCTTTGAACCCATCCTGAAGGACCTAGCAGGCCAATGAGGATGCTAACATTCCTGAACTGCTTAAACTGCCCACAAAAATAACAGCGCCAGGATTTAGAACAAAACAAAGCTAAAAACATCTCTTCTGAACATTGTAACTGACATGTTGACATGCTAGTGACATCAAAGCCGAGCCTTCATGGAGTTTGTACATTACCTGTAAGTAGGCTACGGTCAATGTAAAAATAATTAATGAGAAAACATTTAAGTAAAGCAATTGTGTTAAAGGAACAAAAAGTGAAGAAGTGAATTGAAAAAAAATATAACGTTTTCTTCTCTAAATTGTTCACCACAAGTACATTTTCTTGTAAAAATCTGTAACTACTGGAGTCTTTCCTTATTCCTTGTAACGTTAGTTAGCTGCACTTATTCACATTTTGTAGGACTTTAGGCTGCAGGCAGTGAGGGGAGTCCGAGAACAGCAGTGAGGGAGACTAGTATGAAAGAGTCATTTCTGAAACACCAGTGTCAAAAGTGTCTGTTTACTTTCCACAGAGAACAACCACATTCCATCAGAGCATCAAAAATGTCAGCACCATAAGACTTTTACCATGAACACAAGAAGCAGCACACACAGGAGAGATCTGACCTCTTATTTCACTTATTTATACAAACATGCATTTCAATTTCGAAGTAAGAGACACACAATTATACTTTTGGTGTCTTCCACGAGTCTGGGACTCTCCACAGAGATAAATGACAACAGCAGAGGCCGTAAAATCAGTATCAGTGATTTGATTTCTGAAAAGCATAACAAGCCCTTTTCCTGCCCTTAGGATACGAACAACATTCAAATGCACTGTTGGCAATTTAAAAACAGTTTCACAATTACAACTATTTTGTTTATTTGCATGTGGCTAAATAGTTAAAATAATCTCTTAGTCTTGTATAGCCCCTTTATTGGTTATTCATTCACTCTTTGGGTCACATCCAGTGGTTCTGCAATGTGACCATATTTACCGCAGGGTTGCCATACACAGTTCCTCCTACAACCATCAGCAAGGTGACTGAAATGTCTTGCCCAGAGACACAACGACAGTATGCACTGGGCAATCCTGGGATCGAACACTTTCAGGTTTGTAAGCATATGCTCTACCACTGAGCCACTGCTGGCATAAATGTTGTTAACCACAACAACAAAGTGGTAAGCTAGTTTCATAGGCTGTTGAGTTGTCATTAAATAGCTGTTTAGCCTCTAAGCCTTTCTTATATTCTCATGTGTTTTACTCCAGGCCCGTGTGATATAACACATATGCATTTATCCAGGCTTAGGACCAGAACACACAGATAACTGAACTGAACACTTAAACTCAAAGACAGTTAAGATTCACTTTAACATGGCTATTCAGTGGAGAGCCTGCAGTAACATGGTACGTGAAGAACAAAATTGTGGATGTGACATTCCTGGAGTGCTGACCTGATAGAAAATCACTGGCTATCTTTGGTAAATTGCTTGTTTCCAGAAAACCATTGGTCTGAGCTGAAGCCAAAGAGGGCATCTGTCTAAATAAAACATTTAAAGTGCACGGCTCTAACATGGGCCAAACCAGTGCTTGGGTTTTAACAACATGGGCCGGGCACAGTGCACTATCTGACCCGCTGTATATTTAAGGCCGCTATTTTGGACTACTATATATTTTTTCATTGCTGTGAAATGAGAACAGCACGCAGAGCTGTGGTCACATCCCTCACAGAGTCTTGAACAAGGTAAGTCATTGACCACACACTAACAGTTTTCTCTAACAAACCCTGTAACGACCAATGACATGCTCCGGGGGACACTCTCTCCTCCCATGGGCTCTGGGACAGGCTGTTGAATTCAATTGGAAAATAATTGGATGAGCAGGCTGACCTGCTGTTTGATGACAAGTGTCTCCGCGGCCAGCGAACGGAAACGAGCGCTTTACATGTTGGGTGTTCTGTGGCTATAAACACAGGAATGTAGAGGACTTCTACTCTCCAGTCTGAGTAAACAAAGAAACATCCCCACCAGGCAAACACTAGGACCACAATATGAGGACCACATACCAAACCTACACCAAGAATAGAGCTGCCATGAAAATGCATGCAATAACAACGATGATTATTGCTATAAACAGTACAGTCACCGTTATATGGTGAAACTTGAGTTACGGTATATTTTATTATCCCTTGGTGGATGTTTGTTCTCTGCATTCTTTAATGTCAGCGCTGGGTGACCACATAACAGAAACCAGGGACCCTTCTTAAGCAAGAATCTTTGTGAGGAGTTATATATAATATTAGACTTTTGAAGTTGATCAGGGAAAATTATTGCATCCATCCATCCATGTTCTTCAGTATGGCATTTAATTAATCTATTCTGCGTTCATTTCATCAGGCGTTTTTAGAGCTTAAAATACCTTGAACAACATTGGCCTGGGGTTGCCACAAGTTTGTCTCCATGGAAATAGTTAAATTTAATACCATACTGTGGAACATTCCCGGCAAAGCAATGACATCTTCAAGCAAGTGGTGGGCCCTCCTCCAGAAAGTTACTTTAAATGTATTTGAATTAGCCTGCTCTGTCATGCTGTTTACTGTGTTGAATTGAGATTAGAGGGCCCATATCTTCAAAGCAGCTGATTAAGGCAGCTCATTCCTTTAACATAGAAGTAGAGACCTTTTTTGTACAAGACCCCTATTTATCCTGGCACAGACTTTTTAAATTATGGGATACACAGCAACATGAGCCCATGAGTCCCACCCAGCACCACCCCCTCCTCACGCAAAACCACAGCCACTACAAGCAGACAGGTTTTGTGTATTAACAACCGATTTTTCTGACAGCGTTATAATTTACGATTTGGGAGAATTGACAAAAACACGGAAATATGAACTGACTAATACAAGAATCAATTTCCGTTTTTATGCAGAATAAGACAGGATATTTTGTTGTTTGTTAAGAAAATTCAAAAATTGCAGCCTCTGCAAATTTCTTATTGTGCGATTAATCTTGACTCTCTAATCTAAATTGGTCTACTAAGTAATATTACGTTATTTAGTTTGAAATCTGTGAACTTTGTTTTCAGTTTCAAAGTATTCAAGTAAGCAATAGGACACCAATCAGAAACCTTCAGATTAGCGGGCGAACACTACTTTACTGTGCCACTGCGAACAAATTTGAATGCTTATAGTTGACATTACGATGACCAGCGTCGCAGCTAATTACGGCTAACTGCTTTTCCCAATACATTGCCTACAGAAGCTCACACATATCAGCTAATAGGCCATTACTCTATCTGGGGGTTACGACCACAATTACTCCGCATTAGCAATGTTGGCACAGTTTGCTTTTCCATCGGGACTATTTCGTTCTCGAACAAATACGCTAATGGAGGATAATTAGCCTGTTGTTTAGTGCGTTTATGTCTCGGGAAAGGTCCAGGAAAGTACCCTGCTAATACTTGCTAAAGCTAGTCTGGACTATTAGGTATTATCATTACAAGAGGTATCACGGCAAGTCGATTCTTTAAACAAGCATCCAAGTGTATAGACATGTTACTGGCTTCAATTTGGCTTTCAACTTTAACTTACAAAAATAAATACAAAATAAAAATAAAAATACCCCCTTGAGTCTTAGATTAGCTTCAAATTGATTCTAAAGTGAAATTTTCTAAATTCAGTAAGAGGTGGATGTAGCGGTGCCAATGGAGTAGCGAATGGGCTCCAAAAGTCACACTTCCATGTCTGGAACACAACAAAGCCTTTATCCCAAGGAAGAAGACAGACATTTTGAAAGACAGTTGGTTTAAAATGCAGTCAAATGAGTATGAACAACGGCCTTTCTGGGTTCTATCCTCACTTGGGAAACCATTCAGTCAGTCACCAATGTTAAATAAAATATAAATGCCTGTGTTTGTGTTCCCTACCATGAATAAGTTTGTGAGCAATATGGAAAGTACTTCAGAAGTACTTCAACCTCAGTATGCCACCATGGATGAATTAAGAACTACTTTTATCACAATGAAGTAACAGGCTATTGAACATAACTGATGACATTGACACAAAAACTGTAAAGCAGGATAACACCAGGAACCTGTTATGGAATTGTTATGGCTTTATTTACCTTAAATCTTTACTTGTATTGTTATGGATCTTTTTGACCTAACCTTCGTAATACCATCTGTTGTTATACACCAATGTAACTCTTGTTTGTGCCTCTAGTGGCCTCCAGCCTTTTGTCTTGACTAAACGAGTAGGATTGTTTTGATAGTATAAATACACTGTATGTATTTTCATTTGTCAGCTGAGGGCGAGACGACACTATTAGGGACAATAGCTCTTTGACAATTCAATTCAATTCAATAAATCAGACTCTTTGATTCAAGACAACTTCTCTGCTCATTTTATATTTTTTAATGTTTTTACTATTAGAAATTCCACAACAAACTGTTTTCTGAATAATATTGATTAGCTGCAGCGAATACATAGATTGATCACCTACATCTCAAATGTCATTGTACTACAAAAAATAGAATAAAAAAATCCCCAAATTTAATTACTTTCTGCTTGCTAATGTCTGTTCCCCGCTGGTAAAATAATCTTGAAATTTCAGTTTTGAAGTTTGTCATGTTTTTGATCAAAATTGTGTTTACAGGATAGAAAAACTAAGAATAAAGAGAATATTTTTCTGTAGCCATGAACCAACAAAACAATCTTAATTCGACGTCCTTATCACAGCTCACTATTGACACAATTAAAACCCATTTGACTTTGACTTTCCTGAAACCCCACACTGCCGTCCACTTAACACACAGTGACCCAGGGCTCAAGTGGAGAGAGCGATGGAAGCACTAGCTGTAAATCCAGGTCTAAAGGTTTGCACGCTGTTTTAGCTCCAGCGCCTCCATGATGAGTGACACCCTCCACTACGAGCTAAAGCACCCGCCAAGGAACAAAACCTCCTCTGTTCCCCCGCGCTGCACTGAGAGCCGGAGCGGAGAAATCAGGGCTCTATATTCTGTGTGGTGTATGTATGCCTCTCAGGGCCTGACCGCACCACGGACCGGCACCTTCATCTGAGCTCGCAGTGGCCAAAAGTAACACGCTTTAGCACTAGGGCTATAAATCTGAGGCCACGCTAATCACAGGTAAAGAGTCACTAACTGGGATATAATGGGAGGAGTGATAGGGTTGGGAACAGGGCAGGGAGCAGCTATGATTCAATGTAGCATGCGATACTTGGGATATTACAAAAAAGTCACATTTTTTTACAACTGCTGTGAGAAAAATGGCATTCACCATTCTTCAGTATGATTAATGCCATAAACCAAAAAGCTAAATAATGTATCTACCCAGAATTGATACTAAAACTAGCATCCAAACTGAAGAAAACAACACAAACAGGACCAAAGTTGGACCTTTCCTGAATGGTCATGATTAGAACTAAGACCACGTTGAAATATTAAAGAAAGTACTATTATATTTTGTGCTTTTTATTATTATCCCTTGTCGAGTATCAAGCTTTTTCCTTAGTAGCAAAATCCAATTGAAAATTCTGACTAATCAACAGTCACACCATTTAATACAAAAATATGATACCTGTATGCCCTGCGTGAAACTAATCAAACTCTCTAATTTCAAACTAATAGGTTTTGTATTTATGGGATAGAGATTACAGTTAACTCAGATATTGCTGCTTCACTAATTCATTAGATTATACCAACATACATAATCACAAATAATTATTAAAAATGTTCAACTGATATTGCTACCGAAGCAACAGAAGTGTGTACTGCTTACAAATATAGGTAATATTATTATTATTATGCATTTGCAGTTACCAGTAGATTACCAGTATTACATTATAAGTCTCATTACACCTTATAGAATAAATGGAGGGCTATGTCTGGAAGGGCATCTTTCTGGCATTGTGTATGTCTATGGTATAATATGCAATAACGTTTTCTTATCTAAAAAGTACTGCTATCAAACTAGCAAATCTAAATTGTCCCTCCACTATAGTTTTAATAGAGATAAGAGAGATGAGAGGTTCAGTTCAGTGTCAATGACGTCTGATGACTGAATGAACGGAGAGGATTACTCATGCATGGCCCTGTGTCAGTGTCACTCTTACATAAGCAGAAGACCTTCTCTGCTTCCTCCCTCTCCGCTCCCCTGCACAGCACTGGAGTCAAACCACTGCCTTTGCATAACACCAAGATAGACGTTGTAAAACAGGTGGGACAACAAGATGATTCAGGCACGCGTAGAAGTAGAATATGGAAATGGCTTTTCTTATCAAAAATGAGTCTACACTGACTCTGTACACTGTTTGCACTTGCATGTCTATTGATAAACAATGGGTTTTGACATCTGCCTCCTTCGTAGACTGCCCTACAATCAAATCAAATGCTGTGCTTTTCAAATGTCATTATTTAAATTTAGTCTATTTAAAATCATTTGACATTTAGCAATCTGTTTCCAGTTGATGAAGGACCCCATAAAAATGTAATTACGTTTTCCTCCTTGAGTCTAAACTGAATTTTAAGTAAGAAAATTTGACTTAATAATGGTAAAACAATGTGTGAAAAAAAGGATTTGATGGAAAACGTTCTCACCAATGAAATAGTCAAGTATGCAATGTACATAAAAATATTATAACTAAAGTGGAAATATAACTGTATTCTTGACTACATGTTAGCAAATATAGGCCTGTTCATCACTCCCCACCAAACAGTTACAAGTTCTATCTGAAGTCCTAACTGTAGACTACACATTTTCAAAACGATCAGATTCGGTGCACATGGTGTAGAACTGTGAATAGGCAGAATCAAAGTGGAGTGTGAGCAGTGACCTGGGGGATTATAGCAGTGACTTGGTGAGTGACTCTCCTGCTGTTCCAGATGTTTATCAGGTCATAGGGCCTCAGCTACAACGCTCACAACTCACACTCCCTCGCAGAGCACAGAACAGAAAGATTATCCGGCCCTCCCTCTGAGCTGACAACTACAACACAGATCTGACAGATTTCAAAATGGAACACGTTTTAACCAAAAAGAGGTTTCAGATTTGTTTAAACTAGAATTATGCCCATGTCTATGGTTAGGGTAGATTAAAAAGATCAAATGTAATACGATACATCCCTATTATTTAGTTTGGGTAGTTCTAATGTTTATGATACGTGACGTTGACAACAGTGTTCTAAAGTAGAAAACGATTAAGGCCACATTACAAAACTAACACCAAAATGGTTCGATGCTTCAGATGACATGAGTCATCTGTACCAAATGTGATGAGATTTAATGAAAAACTTTATGAAAAACACAGCAGAAGGTCCAGATTGTCACGTGTTATATATGAGTAATTCCGACATTTATGAGTTTAAACAACACCACAATTAAACCATTTGGACACGGCTGCGCGTCATTTGGCCAGCCGTGCGTACAGCGCGCTGGGATTTGGCACGAGCGCAGCAGTTGCAGTGTGAGACAAGATTTTGGACATTACATATGCACACATACAGTTATTACAGTTGCTAAGCCCTGGTTACCACAATGGAGCAAAAACGTGCAAAGACAAGTAAGGTAAAGAATTAATACGATTTTTCCATAGATGTTTTATGGCGCGCTCATTGATTTATAAGTTTTAAGAGTCTATTTCTCTACTGCGCATCGTTAAATCTGGGTTATGAATGAACAGAAGGCGCCCACTAAACCTGCGGATTTCATAAAACGGGCTTTTGGCCAGACCTGAGCCACATGTAAAGCTCATCAGATGTTGTTTTGGTCAACACATGTCTTTGTAGGTGAAGTAGAGTGAGTGGGACAGCAGAAAAAGACAGATATGGAAAAGTTCTTACCGAGATACTGGCGGATGTCTAGCAGGATCTGAGGGGGTCCTCCGTTGAGCTGGTAGAGGAGCGATCCGAGGCAGAAGACGAACAGCGTGCCCATGCAGAAACCATATCCTCGCAGGGAGACCCGGAGCGACGCGGCGCCCGAGAGGAGCCCGCTGCTGTTGCACTTTCTCCCGTTTCGCTCTCGGATGTGGTTCGGAGTCTGCCCGTTGTTGTGAAGACTATTGCCGCTGTAATTCTTCATCATCTCCTCCTCACAAAGCTCCCCCAAAAGTCACCCATTCGCCTTTGAGAAGTAACGCTAGTCTTTTTAGGTTCATTTGAGGCATCCAAGCTCTCCTTCGCTCCTCCGCTATGTTGCTTTTTACGCGCAGTCCACGTTCACTTCTGCTTTCGTCTAGTGACTGCTCCTTCCGTCCGTCCTACCAGCGCAGTTAAAAGTCCATCCTTCTTCAGACTTTTGGGTGTCAGATTACCGCTAAACGTGGAAAACCGGGGGAAACTTCCACTTCTTCACTCAGGATTTGAAGTAGCCAAGTAATGCGTAAAACAGCGACACCGAGTGGCAGTGCGTATAGGGAGCGCACGCAGTGAAATGAATCTGATATGTGACAGGCCACGGGGAACAGCGACTCGAGCTTAGTCAAGTGTTTGAAGGCGACTCAGAATTTCAATGTGGGACTCCCAGCGAAGCATATATTGATTATGCTGTGAAGAAGTTGGCATTTAATTTAATCAACTTTAGCAGAGAGAGACAGAGCTCCAATACTTGCTGTACTTAGTTGCTGTAAACTTTCTCTTTCCCCTAAGGCCAGCTGTAACACTAACAACATATCAATCACAGCTCAGGGCCCCTCCTCCTCATTCACCCAGGCGCATGTCTGGGACTAGGTGGACCTTCAAACAACCTATCCAAACTCTACAAAACAACTTCCTTGTGAAAGTGAAAAAAAGGTCACAAAGGTCACAACTTTGGGATAAGATCCAAAGGATAACTGTCTAAACAGAGGTAGGTAGAGTAGGCAAAATTTGTACTCAATTAATTTTACTTTGAACAGGTTGAAGTAAAAAGTAGTGACCCAAATAGTTACTCAAGTAAGAGTAAAAAAAAAAAAAGTATTTGGAGGAACTACTAATGGAATAATTCTGAGTAACAGTGGATGTAAATAGCTTTTCATATATGATTTATGAGTTACTGTGATCAAACAGACAAAAAATTAAATATAAGCAGATTGTGGTATTTACAAAGAGTAGGCACAACAATTACAAAAAAGGCTTTTGTCACTATAGACTTACTTACAGTGGTAAAAATAACTAAAGCCTTTACTCAAGTGAGAGTATTGTTACTTCAAACAAATGACCCCTTTCTCACCCAAAATGTTATGCAATGTTTTGTTTCTCTCTCTCACTGAATATAAAACAGCTTTGTTTTAATGTGCTAATTAACTGGACTTCATTACCTGTTTACCGTGGCAGGTCCCAGCAGGAGCGGACCCATATTGAAGACTCCAATTGTGCTGTTATGGCACAGTATTCCTCCTGTCATAGCTGGAATTTAGGAATTACTTCACATTTTAGCCCCAAGGAGTAAAGAAAATCCACTAATCACAACAAGAGAGGTCATTTCATCTAACAATTTCCAACAATGATTAAACATGCGCATGGCATTTGCAGTGCATGAGACTATATGCCGATACGCTTGTTTGATATTCACTACTTCTGGTTTTATAGCTTTTTATTGAAACCATCTTGTCACCAAATAAACCACACATTACTAACTCATATTTATGTCACTCATTAAATGTTTAGCTCCTAAGTTAAGGCACTAAAAGAAAACTCTCTGGCCTAAGAGACATTTATTACCTTTAAAATGCCACCAGTATATAACAAGTATAAGGGTGGCCCTGGGTAATTGGAAGTCGGCCGCAGCATAGTTCTGAGTTCACAATTTTGTCTCATTCTTTGATACAGAAACAAACACCTTATGGCAAGAAACATTTTATTATATTTTAGAATGACAAATAGTTATGGACATGACATTTTTGTTGGTTTTCAATACACAAGCAAATCTGTATGGACAATCATTAGGTAGATGAAAAACCAAATAAAATAATCATTTGTACATATACTTTACAATACATAGTGTAGAGTTCCTTACTGGCTAAAGCAATATGCATTATGCAGAAAGGTATTGCTATTCATATGGTACAGCTAATTACAGTCAATATGAAAAACAAAAAAAGCAAAAACACAAAATAAGTTATTTAAATATCAATTACATATACAGAATGTGCAACAAGCATTTCATATATGTAATTAAGACTGAACTAACTGAAATGGATAAACTTGTGAATGCTTACCAAATTCACTGTTGGGAAGGTAATACTAAAATACCCAGCATAACCCATTTGACATAACCTGATGATGACATAGGGCCAAATATAGCCAAATTCATGAAAAGAAAAACAGCTAGGATTACCTTCTAAAGTGCATTTACAGTGTCAGTATATCAGTTACTAAACACACATTTTGTAAAACCTGGCCCCTCTACCCTTCCTCTCATAGAGCACCATTTTGATTGAAGCGGAGATAAAGGCATCCAACGTCTATCTAAGTGCCCACTGCAAAATGTATTGAAATGTAGCAAAAACAACACTAACTTTTCATAGAGGAATATAAAGTACTGTGCAATATTTTAAAATGCAAAAGAAATCAAACCTAGACATTATAATTCTGTTTGTGGTAGCAATTTAGTCTCAAAATTGTATTGGAACACTCACATATCTCAAAATGCTAATCTAATTTTATCCTTGATCCAAACTTTTCCAATCCTGACAAAAATGAAAATTAAAGTACTCAATAGATTCTTCTCTAAACCTTTGCACAGCACTATATTTCTGTTTTTTGAAGATAAGGAATGTTTGCAAACTCAATTTATAAAATGAGCTTTTGAGTAATGACTATTGGTATAATGACCCATCTTGTCTCCCTGATTAATTGGTGAGTGCGCCAAATGTTGCAAGTCACCTGATATGGCACCGCTTCTATCATTCAATTCAAAAAGTAATACAATAATATGTTAACAAATCTAGACCTGTTAACGCATTCCTGTGCAGATGTCAGCTGTGCCTTAGGAAAATGCTCGTAATATACTGCCTAGCCAAATATTTTTCAGTATTGTGGTAATCTGATTAAAATAAGGCATTTACAGGGAATGTCTTGATAGTGTGAAAGCTTACTGTTTAAGATTTTTGATGTAGCCAAGTGAAAAAAAGCATGTATATATACGAGAATACAAAAGTGTAAGTTGTTTTAGCTTAAAAATGACTGGCATCAAAACAAGGCGGCAACATTAAAAGGCAAAAAGAAATCCAAAAACACGCATTTAAATTGTGTTATAATACAGAAGCATGATACAAGATAAGCCATATTTCCAATCTCCAAAAAGCAGTGATGTATTCTTCAATGGTGCGTTGATGAGAAGTCCAGATATTGAGAATCTATTAAGAAGCCCATTAAATCAAATTCCTTTGGCCGAGCTACATCCGTTAAGAGACTTAAAGATTATGGTGCCATGCCGCAAGCACTTATGAAATATGCAGGAAATAAACTGTCTCTCTGCATTACAAAAAACACTAGAAAAACAGTGTGCTTTCTTCCTCAAAGGCAGATCCAAGTCTAATCTATAAGACTTTCTTTAGTTGAAAAGGCATCTGTTATGTTGTCCGTAAACATTTGATAAGTGAAAGTTGCTCACTTGTCAGGGCAGTAATGGATGTCTCACTGTCCATGTTAAAATACTGACCTTTCAAGTCCATTACATGTTACTACACCACTTGTGGGACAGTCCTGAATGGTTAGGACCCCCCGTTTGGGCTGACCAGGCGCGACTCGTGCACCAGTCTACGGACATGTCTCTCGTCCCGGATGCCCGCCTCCCAAACACTGCTCTCCGTCAGTGACGTGACCTGGGGCAGAGTGAGGATGCCTGCAGCAGCCAATGGGGCGGCGTACATGGGCAGGCCGATGGACACCAGCCAATCAGAGACAGAGCTGATGTGACCCACGGGGAAGAGCTTGCGGGATATCTCCGTCTGACCTCCAGATGGGATCTAAGGGATAAGAGTAATATTATGATGTTATGAGTAATAATAAGACTTTGGGCTGTGTGAATGGGCCTGTTGATAGTAGCTAAATCTGCATCAACAGCCTTTCTGATCTCCACCAATCACTCACACAGACAAGCATACATTGGCAGGGCAGGTGAAGTGTCTTGCCCAAAGACACAATGTTTTGTTTTACAGTTTCTTTTGTAGTGTGGGTTTGTTAGATTTGTTATAAAAAAATATTACATCAGTTATCTTAAAATAATCAATTATGAGGAAATGCATGTTTATTAATTAAATTCTATCTGAAATTAAATTGAACAATAATATTGTTTTATTTACATGTAGGCATCATTTGCCACAGATTGTGAACACCTGAAATCATTTAGGAAGTTGTTAATCTCTTAAAAACAGTTGATTTCCAAGCAGTGATCCATGTTTGTGCAGTCTGTACAGTGCTGGGAGAAGGGCACGTAGCTTACAGCCATGCGGTGCTGTTTACGCAGCTCTCTGACCCGGAGCTGGTCCAGAGAGGAGGTCACGTCCTTCAGCGGCTGCTCCACCTCCTCCGAGTAACGCTGCACCAACAGCTGAGGAATGCCACAGCGCCCGTGCTAACAACAACAATAGAGAGGAAGACCAGGAGTTACAAGGACTTCTCAAAGAAGCCTGTGATTATGCAACACTGCAACAGGTAAACACGCAATTCAGTGGCAATTATATCCATGACAAACTTTACTTCAAGTACAGCTTTAGCCTCTAATGTACACAGCAATCAAAACAACCAAAAATGGATGTAATCCCTTTTTGCAACACTCTTCTTGTAGCAAGATTAGAACTGGCAATGGCCATACTGGTTATTATTATACAATAATATAACCACTACACATCAAATATGATATCATTTTTTAGCACTTAATATTAATAGACTAAACAAATGAACCA